>PVJC01006349.1:0-55006 GCA_004026665.1 Murina feae | reverse complement strand
GACATGGGGCGCACCCCTCCCCCCCCAGGCAGGAGCTGCCTTCGCACTGGGACCTGTTAGTCCATGGCCCTGAGTTCCCGGGGAAGCTGTACACGCGACATACGTGTTTCCCCAGAGCATCCGCGTCTCCTGATGGGGGACTCGCAACCTGCTAGACAGGCACCTCTCACACCACCTCAACTCTCAGACTCGCAACCTGAACAGGAGGCGCTTCTCACCTGTGAACAGGGGGTGCGGTTTTTCTTACGTTTCCTTTCAAGGTCTGTGCGAAGCGACGGAGAAGGTGACTCGGCTGTGAATCCAGCCAGCAGAACCGAGAAGCTGGGTCAGGCCGACCCGCCAGGAGTCCAACCATCATCTGATCAATACCATCTTGTCACCATCTTCTTGACGCCTGATGACTAAGGACAATAGCTGACGTCCGCGGACCCCCTGCCTGCACCAGCTGCATCCCGTCCCCAGCCTCCCCCAGCCCCGTCCCCTACAGGCCTGTCCCCTGCAGCTGCTGGAAGGCAGGGCTGATGCTGTCAGCGCCCGTCCTCTTGGTGGGCTGGCCTTCTCAGCAAACGCCTGCTAGGACGCAGCCGGCCTTCGGGAGGGGACACAGGGACAGGAGGCCCAGCATGGCCTGGAGGAAGGGGCCAGGGCAGGCCCTTGGGGTCTGAATCCCCTCCAGGATCCCCTTTTCTGAGAAAGAGCTACAAACTGCAGACGCTCCAAGTCCTGCACCAAGTCCTGCACCGCACCCCCGTGTCCCCCTAAAACCTCGCCCTACAGGAACCCTTGTAAACCGCCCCCTCACGCCTGCCCTGCTGGGGGGCGGGTGGAGGCGTCCCCACCTGCAGACCCACCATCACATCACAGGGTGACGGTCAGGTACTCGCTGAGGTTTGCCATCCCCTCTCCCCAGCCTGTGAGCCTCTCACAAGAGGAACCAAGGAAAAGCCAGGCATGTTTTTATGCGGTGCGGCCCGCGGCCCTGCACTTGCTCCCCCGTCAGTGAAAGGGTTGCTAATGCAGCGCTGCCCGCGCCCCCCACCCACCCACCCACCCCAGCACCCCCCGCCCAGCGGGTGGGAGGTCGGCTCTGCCTGTTTAAAGCAGGGAATGGACGCAAAACAGAGGCAGGGCCAGCGCTGGCTGGTGGGCGGCTCAAGCCTGAGGCCTGGAAACTGCAGATGACGCTGGAGGGTGTGTCCGGCCCAGGGGACTGAGGCAGGGCAGGGGCACCCCGAGGAGACCTCAGGCTAAGAGGCGAAGCGGAGGATCTGACCGTTGCTAAAGCTGCTTCCGGTTGCTGCTCACTGCCAGCCGTGGCCTTTCAGAGCGCAGCAAGGACTGCGTGCCCGCCCCCCGCACCCCCCAGGTTTATTCCTGCCCCGAGGCAACATCAGCTGTGAAACACTGTCTGAGAAGCCGGGTCAGTGTGCCGGCTGCTCTGAGCTGATCTCTGAGCTGATCTCGCAGCCGCGGGGCTTAGGGCCGAGACCCCTGTCTACTTGCAGACAGGGAATCTACATCTATGCAGCGAGGGATTTACAGTTCCAGGGCAGGAGGAGTAGGGAAACTGAGACAGGAAAGTAAAAACAAGGCCAGCCCGGCAGGGTGGCTCAGTGGTTGGGCATCGGCCTAGGAACCAGGAGGTCAGGGTTTGATTACCGGTCGGGGCACAGGCCCGGGTTTCGGGCTCCAGCCCCAGTGGGGGGCGTGCAGGAGGCAGCCGGTCCATGACTTCTCTCACCATTGATGTTTCTCTCTCTCTCTCTTCCTCTAAAATCAAATAAAAAATCTTAACTAATAAAAGCGTAATATTAAAAATTAACCGTTTTTTTTGGGACGGCCTAAGCCACGCCCACGAGCCAATCAGAGTGACTGTATGCAAATTAGCCTAGCCAAGATGGCAGAGGCCGCAGCCCCGGTGTGCGGCTTCTCTGGGACTGTGGCCTCCGCCATCTTGGGAGCCTCCGTCCTGGGAAGGCATCTGGCACCCTGGGCGGCCAATGCCTTCCCAGGCGGAGAAGCCTTCTGGGGGTGAGGGGGGCGGGGACCAGCCGGCAGGACTCCGCAGCCCCTCCTGGGAGGCCGATGGGGTGGCCAGCGCCACCCAATGGACTTCCCAGGCAGAGAAGCCTGGGGGGTGGGGGAACGGGACTAGCCGGGGGACCCCAAGGCCCCCTCCTGGGAAGCCTATGGGGTGGGCAGCGCCACCCCATTGCTTCCCAGGCGGATGGCCCGGAGGGTCAGTGGAAGCTGTGGCCAGCCTGAAAACTGCCCTCAGCCCCTCACCCAGGCTTGCCACACCCCCTGGGGTGAGGGTCTCCACTGGGGAGCTTGACCAGCCTGCAAACAGACATTGGCCCCTCACCCAGGCTGGCCAGGCACACCAGCAGGTGGACATCCCCAGAGGGGTCCCAGACTGGGAGAGGGAACAGGCCGGGCTGAGGAAACACCCCCCTCACCACCCCCGTGCACAAATTTTTGTGCACCGGGCCCCTAGTATTCTTTATAAAAGAGGCCAGTGACCGAATGCACCATGAGGTAAGAAACGTATTTTTCACCCTCTCGCTCTGTGAGGAAACACCTTGATGCTAACACAGCCGACCCATCACAGCCCCGGGAGGCGAATGCGGGAGGTCCACAGTCCGACGGGCACTGGCCTTGGACGCACATTGCGAACAGAAAATCCAGACAAGGCCCAGGAGAGCGTAGGCCACACACGTTACAAACGGAGGAGGAGGAGGAGGAAGAGGAGGAAGATGACCCCAAGGCTTACAATTTCCTAAATATTCCCACTGGCTCAGGAACGTGCATAGAGAGCAGGCAGCCAGCTGGACGGCGCTCGCGTCTGGAAACGAGGGACTTAAGGGGAAGCGAGGGGCGGGGCGGCAAGGGCTCTCGTTTTTCTGTCTCCATCAGCGAATGTGCGTTTATTTACATGCAAATGGTTTCATGCATTATGTATATAATAAAGTGCATTGTAGAGCGATGGTTTTACATAAAGCCCCAGCTGCCTGGGAGTCTGGCATGAGCCGGCTGGTTATTTTTGCTCTGGATGTAGTTAGAGAGGGGGTTGCTCATGGCGCACTTGCTCCCAAGCCACGGCCAGCTCAGCCGGGTGCACGTGGGACCCCTCTGTCAGCGCCCCAGGGATGTGCCCCTTTCAAAATATTAGCGCCTCCTACATTCTCAGTGTGAATCTCAGCGGGCAGGAAGGAATCAACCAAAGACCTTGTCTGCATATATGTGGATGCGTAAACCACGGACACAGACAATCTGAGAGGGGAGGCCTGGGGCAGGGGCGGGGCTGGGGGTGGGGGGGAGAGGTCAATGCGGGGAACAGAGGATGAATGCAATACTTTCAACCCTTTGCCCTGGCTTATGATCCTCCCTGATAATCGTGTGGAATGTTCTGTCTCACTTCCTGTGAGTCATCGTGAGACAGTCCCTCGAGTTCCCGTGTCACCGTGAGACAGTCCCTGAGAGTTCCCACGATTCACAGGGAGTTTGGGTGAAACACCAACGAATGAGAACAGCATTAACATGCCCTGCCCCCCTCACACGCCTCGTCCCTCTCTGCTCACGGGGCTGGCTGAGTGGCTGTACCTCCCCCCCTTTTGCTGACTCAGGTTTTTTCTTCTTTTTTAAAACTATATTTTTATTAATTTCAGGGAGAAAGGGAGAGGGAGAGGGAGAGAGAAACATCAGTGACGAGAGAGAATCATGGATCGGCTGCCTGCTGTACGCCTCGCACGGGGTACAGGGCCTACAGCCCTGGCATGTGCCCTGACCTGGACTCAAACCATGACCTCCTGGTTCGTAGGTTGACATCCAACCACTGAGCCACACTGGCCGGGCTCTTTCTGTCTCTTAAATGCTGTCTGTGGCCCAAAGACAATCAGAACACCCTTCTCCTTTCGATGTGCTCCCGCACCCGAGTCGTGTGTGGTGGTGGAGGCACTGAAGTGAGAAATACCGTCGGAATGCGGGCTCCCTAAGGGATCCGGGGAGTTTCCGCCTGTTCCCTGACCTCTCTGAGCTTTATTTTCATGAAAAGGTGTTAACGACACCTGCCTATAGGAGTCCTTCTAAGCATTAGAATGGAAAGCCCGCGGCAGAGGAGCCATTCGACGTCTTAGTAGCCACTCATCCCAGTCCACCTCGCGCTCTGCTAGGTCCCTGCCCCTCCCATCGAAACCCCTTCCTCACAGGGGACGCCAATACCCTATCGGTGTCAGATGTACACCCGGCGATGACCCTTGCCGTTACGTAACTTACTGAGTGACCGTCCGTCCCAATAAAGCTCACACTCCAGCACCACTCATGGCGATTCCAATGATGTGGACGACATTCCCTGTGCTGCTCTCCACCTCCCATGGCTGTTCTCTGACAACCAATTGGTACTTCTCCATCCCCTCACAGTCTCACCCCGCACCCCAACTCCCCACCCATCCAGCAACAATCAACCTGTTCTCTGTTTCTATGAGTCTGTTTCTGTTCTGTTTGTTTATTTATTTTGTTATTTAGAGTCAATGGTTGATAAATATGTATTTATTGCCATTTTATTGTTCATATATTTTATCTTTTTAAAAATTTTTTTTCTTCTATAAGAAAACCCTCTACCATTTTATGTGACACTGGTTTGGCAGTGATGAACTCCTTTAGCTTTTCTTGTCTGTGAAGCTCTTTATCTGACCTTCAATTCTGAATGATAGCCTTGCTGGGTAGAGTAAACTTGGTTGTAGGTTCTTGCTGTTCATCACTTTGAATATTTCTTGCCACTCCCTTCTGGCCTGCAAAGTTCCTGTTGAGAAATCAGCTGACAGTCGTATGGGTGCTCCCTTGTAGGTAACTGACTGCTTTTCTCTTGCTGCTTTTAAGATTCTCTCTTTGTCTTTAGCTCTTGGTGTTCTAATTATGATGTGTCTTGGTGTGGTCCTCCTTGGATTCCTTTCTTTTGGGATTCTCTGTGCTTCCTGGACTTGCATGTCTATTTTCTTCACGAGGTAGGGGAAGTTTTCCATCATTATTTTCAAATAGGTTTTCAATTTCTTGCTGCCTCTCTTACATAAGCTCTTTATGTTAGATGCCTGCCATCAATTTCCAGATTTGATTTCTAAACTCATGACAAGAAAACAATTAGTGCCCCAACAAGTGTAGTTCAACAGGCTTCAGAAAAATTTGCTTATTACTGTGTCAAAAATATACATTACTCAGATGATATGAACCTGAAAGTACTTTATTTTAGGCGAGCAAGATTCTAGGTTTTAAGGAGATGACTCTAAAGCACTTAATTATGTTTACGTTTATTTGCCACCATTTGAATACTTAAAAATTATAAATATATGTATTTGTATTCCCCATCCTCATCCCTTATCACCACACAGTGCTAACAAACAATTCCTCATTCTAGCAGCTCCTTTTCCCAGCCCTGCACCCCAAAACTAAAGCAGTGAAGCAGGCAGCCTGGCCACAGCTCTCTGAATAATGAAGGTTACGCTGTAGTGAAGTATTATTTCAATAAGAAGGAAGAAACCGAGGGGCGTGGGCACAGGCATGTCTGTGCATGTCTGTGCATGTGTGTGTGTGTGTAAAGGAAGAACTTAAGAACGATGCCAGGAAGTTTATTTCCATTTACTTTAAAACTATGGGTTTTCCCCTTGCTATAAATTTGAGTAATTATACCTAACTGCCCATCGATCATGAAACTAACTGTAGAATCTTAATTCAGCCCCCTAACAATTTAATGAATTAAATTTGTTTGCTTTTCCTAAATAAAATGTCTCCTAGTGTGTGATCTCCTATTAGAGATTAGCTATTGTTAGTCCTGGTGGAAGATTCTGTAGGAATATATGTTTAGTGTTTCCTATGCATATTCTTTTGCCCAGAAACCAATAAAAATGCTAGAAACGAGGCTACTGAGTGACATGTATGACTGACAGGGCATATATGCACCAAGTGCACATGCTTAAATATAAAAATGGAAAGCTTTTATTTTGTATAGGTGCCGTCTTTGTAAGACTTAGATCTGCAGATAATATGTAACAGAATATTAAGAATATTTAATATTCTTGTGTTGTCTTGAGTCATAAATATAATTTACAAATATCTTTTGTAGATTTGTGCATTAACTATCCATCAAATTCAAGGATTTAAAAATACCATGTGTTTAGAAGGTAGCCTTGGCGAATATATCTCTATTTTCTGAAACTGGGGATCTTAGGCATCTTAATTCTAAAGCAGTGCAGTCCCTACACATCACATGTCCCTCAAATGGCCAGCTGGATGCTCTGTGCCTGCTCGTTATAGTTGCGATTAATCTATCCTGTATAATAAAAGCCTAATATGCAAATCGACCTAACAGCAGAACAACCCGTAGAATGACTGGTTGCTATGGCGTGCACTGACCACCAGGGGGCAGACACTTAATGCAGGAGCTGCCCCCAGTCTGCAGGCCCCAGGCCAGCCAAGGCAAGTGCCATGCCCCCACACCCCCCATCGCCCTGCTGGTCACCCCACAGATCAGCCCTGATAGTTGGCCAGGCCTAGGGACCCTACCCATACACGAATTTCATGCTCCAGGCCTCTAGTTTATATACAAAAGCCTAAGAACCAATTGTCCATTCGACTGTTTGACCGGTCGCTATGACACACACTGACCACCAGGGGGCAGACATTCAATGCGGAAGCTGCCCCCTGGTGGTCAGTGCGCTCCCACAGTGTGAGCACCGCTCAGCTGACCGGGGGGCACCAGACGCCGGGCTCATGGCTGGCGAGCACAGCTGCGGTGGTGGGAGTCTCACCCGAGGACACTCCCCCTGCGCGCCCTTCCCCCACCCGGACTGGGACCAGGATCAGGAATGGCATCGGGACTGACGGGGTGCAAGCCCGTGGTTGCTTCTTGGTCCTGGGCGCATCGGTATCACCCCAGGATGGGCGCACGGAAACTGCAGCGGAGTGGCAGTGAGCCTACCGAGCAGAGGCAGCAGGAGCAGCGGAGCTGGGGTGAGGGATGGGGCATGGCGCCCAGCCCGGCCGCCTGCTGTTTCGCACACTGCTTCACCCCTCGGGGCTGCCTGGCCCCTGCAGGCCCGGCCGAGGGGCCCCACCGGTGCATGAGTGCATGCACTGGGCCTCTAGTTTATAAGGAAACTTCCTGAGACAGTTACAATGGAACCAGGGGTGTCCCCCAAAATGTATGCACACTTAACAGCTGGTAACTCCATTTTCATTGCTTTTGGGTTTAACTGATTTGAAATAATGGGAGAAGCCAAACTAAGTTTTGAACAAAGAAAACTTACCCTAGCCCTGACTGGTGTGGCTCAGTGGATAGAGCATCAGCCTGTGGACTCAGGGGTCCCAGGTTCGATTCTGGTCAAGGGCATGTATTTGGTTGTGGGCACATCCCCAGTGGGGGGTGTGCAGGAGGCAGCTGATCAATGTTTCTCTCTCATCGATGTTTCTCTCTCATCGATGTTCTTAACTCTCTATCCCTCTCCCTTCCTCTCTGTAAAAAATCAATAAAATACATTTAAAAAAGAAAAAGAAAAAGAAAATTTACCCTAAAGCGCCACTAGATTGTGCTAATGGGGACAGAAAAGGGAACGGCCGGCGAGCTGCGGGCACACAGTGCAGGACGAAGCGGTTCTCAACGTCTGAGCTGCCACTGCTCCCCATTGTCAGCAGCGCCTGGGCCAGAACAGTCCTCAGTTTGAAACCAGGAGTTAACAGAAAATAGAAAAGTATTCATTTCTGTAGATTTTTGTAAATGTTGGACATGGTCTGAACGTTAATAAGCACTCACTGTATCATCGTCCCAAGTGCGTATACACTTTGGGGGCAGCTGTACGGGCCTCACGGACATTTCTGCCGTCCCCCCTCCAGAGGCTCAGACCCAGGTTTGACCTCCTCCCCCTCCGCCCATCCCCCCACATTCTCCCTTCAGCCGCCCTCGCCCTCTGCATGGCTCCCCCAGCTCTGAGCAAACAGTAGATCTTCTTTGCCTACAACATCTTGGGCCGAATTCGGAAACAAAACCACGTGGCTCTGGTCCAGGGCCTAGCGAGGCCCACACAGAGGCTCCGCACTGCCCCCAGGTGGTGAAACATTGCCTCAAGGCAAGAAAGGCCAGGCTGTCCTCTGGGACAGGTCGCCTGGGAGTTCAACCCCAGGGCCCTCTTCGCTCTGCGCTTGCCCTGGAATTCTGGTCCCGGTTCTGAGCACCTACTTCAGCAGCTCACGTGGGGCAGGGGCAGTAGCAGAAATGCTTGAGGACAAGGCAACAAGGGCAGGTCACACAGACCCGGCAGCCATCTCAGGCCAAATCCTATTTTCCTGGATTCTGACCCCCAGGGATGTGTGGCTCAGTGGCTGGGAGTTGATCTGTGCACCAGGAGGTCACGGTCAGGGCACAGGCCCGGGTTGCGGGCTCGATCCCCGGGAGGGGGCGTGCAGGGGGCAGCGGTCAACATTTCTCTCTCATCATTGATGTTTCTCTCTCCCTTTCTCTCTGAGATCAATGAAATCATGAGTGTGTGTGTTTAAAGAGGCATGCCCGGACAGTGATCGAGGCTTCCCCAGCGAGTCCCACGCCAGATGCAGGCCTGGCGGCTGACACTTCCTGGGCACCCACAGCGGACGGTGGAGATCCCATGTCTGTGCAGACATGTCCAACCTGCCTCTTCTAAGGCTCTGCTCTCCCCTGCGAAGGCAGGACCAGCGGAAAGTGGTACCGAGCCCAGCGTGGTTCTGAGTGACTTTGCCCCCAGGGCACAGGGAGGGGCCTGGAGATACCCTGCTTTAAATTTTCACATCTTGTGGGGGACGGAGGGGGTGGTGTCTAGTGAGCAGAGGCCGGAGATCTTGCTAGGCATTGTCCAATGCTCAGGAAAGCCCCCCCCCCCGCCCCCAAAATGATCCAGCTCCAAATACCACTCGTTCCAAGGTTTGGAGACACAGGTAGAGGGGTTCAGAGATTCTTGAGTCAGGCAGGCTGATTTTAGCTCCTCAATCTGTTATCTGGGTCTCCAAGGCCTAAAGTCCTCACGAGAGAACAGGAGTAACCAGAATTCCTACCTGAGGGTTGTGGGGGAGGGGGGTGTGGGAGGGCGCTCGGTGAGCTGAGCCCACAAAATGTTTATCGCGGGGCCCCCAGGGCGTGTTATCAACATCATACTTTTATTACCAGTTTTCCATTCAAGAGGAAGAAAGAGCTTTTTAAGTGAAAATGGAGGAAAAAACATAATCAGGAAAACTAGAAAGAGACGCCTTTATTGAATAAAAGCTCGGACGCAATTTCCGCCTTCTGGAGTTCGCTTAGAGGGCCGTTCCCTCGCGGCTCCTCAGCTCCGCACGCTCTCCCACGCCTGAGGCCCCCGAGCGCAGTCCCATCCTTCTTCCTGTCGTCTTGGCCACCCCTCGCCCTTGGGGTCTCATGTGTGTTTTACAGGCACCCCGGCGATCTCTAAAGAAACAAGCTGGATGGCGTTGTTGTGGAGATGGTGCTGAATCGATGGGTCCTTTGGGAACAATGGGCTTGTTAACAGGATTGCATCTTCCGATCAGCACGCGGGCAGGACCTCCTTTACCTGAATTCTTCCCCCGCATTTAATAAAACGTGAAGAGAGGGACTCGTGTAAATGCAATGAGCCTACTTCTGTATTTCATTTCTTTAGACTTTGTTGTGAGCGTAGGGACACTGACGTTGCATTCGTGGTGTACCGCGAACTTGCTGCGCGCATTTATCAATTGCAACCGCCCGCGTACAGTGTGCTTTGGAAGCCCAGGTGTGCGCTTACACTTAAGCGGTGTGTTCATGCTCTTTATCTCTGTTCAAACTTCATCCTCTTTCTCGCCTTCAGTTGCCGCAGGGACAGGGCTTGCGGATCAGAATCGTGCAGCCGGCGCCCGTGTCTTCCTCGTCCCCCCTCAGCCCGAGGGAGTATATTGATCGCCCTGGACACAGGCCCCTGCGGTTCTGTAGACGCCTTGGGTCGGATCAAGAAAATCCTCTTCCCTTTCAACAATAAAGACAATTTTTTTAAAAATTCTTTTTTTCTAGTCTGCAAAGCTGCTTTAGTTTTTCATAAACGAGGGCAGCGTTTTGTGAAAATGCTTTTCCCACATCCACGGAGAGTCCCCTCAGCTGCTGCCTATCGCTTCTCCTGGTAGAGAATTAAGTGTCACTTTGCGAGCGTCCGTCCCTAGAACGAAACGTCTGGCCTGCGATCTGTTATTCTCCTGAACTCGCCAAGATGTAGCGTGCAGACCTGTGGCTTAAAATGTCGCCGTCGGGCTCACGGGGAGGATGGGGAGGCGTCTGGGGTTTGGCTTGTCGCTCGGTGGTTGTCACCTCTCTCTCTGGACAGCAGGACGCAGTCCCACGGCCTCTGTTTCCCTCCGTCCCATTTCGGGGACCACTGGGCCCCTACAGGCCGTGCCCCGATGTTCCTTCCCCAGGTGATGCCCCTCAGCTTCGTTCGGGGGCACACGGGGCCGGATAACACCCTCAGCGGCTCAGCTGAGCCCAGGGCGGCTGCCGTCCTGGGAGGGTTGAGTGCACCTTCGTTCTATCTCCCCCCGAATGTGGGCCGTCAGGGCACCGACTGGGGCCTGGCCGGGGGCCCCGCAGCTGTCCGCCCAGGTCACGGCTTCTCTCTCCAGCTGGAGGTCCAGCGGCTCCACGTCCTTCCCCACCTGGAGCAGCTGGTTCCCTAAACTCTGCGCCTCGTGGCCTGAGCCGTGGTGAGTGGAGGGGGCTTTGGGGGGGCTCTGGTGGCCTGAATATACCCGGTTCTCCAACCCCCAAACTGCCAGCATCTCACTCAGTGCCTTTGCCTGTTGGTCCCGACTCAGCTTCTCTTCTTAGCCTCTGGCCCCTCTTTCGACCCGACAGGCGTGAGGGGAAACAGGTACAGGATGTCCCGCTCACCCTGGGGAGACCTCTGGCCCCGGGCAGGCTGGCTGTCCAGGTCCTGCTACCTGCAGCCTTCAGGTGCCTGTAAACACGCATGTTTCCTGATCCAGCGGGTCAGGTTGTTCTCAGGGAGCGGGTGGGGCCTGTCCTTCTGCACGCCGGCCCGCCCGCCGGGACCAGACGGACAGGAGATGTGAAGCGGACAGCTCTCTCCGCGTCACTTACCGCAGCCTTTGTGCTCTAACCCGTGGTTCCCACACACACAGGCTTCACTAAGCTGCGGGGCCACACATCCGCCCAAGCCGCAGCCTCCACGGTCTGGGTCCTGCCGGAGTCCAGGGGTGTCAGTCGGAACCACATACACCTCCCGCTGTCCAGCCCCCCATGGAGCTCAGCTTTCCTTAAGGGGCCTCCCTCTTCCTGATCCGCTTTCTCCCGACAGAAGCCAGCTCAGCGCACGCACACACACATGCAAATGCACATGCAGACACATATACACTCACACACACATACTCACATACACACATGCATACTCACATACATGCACTCACACACATACACATAGACATATACACACACTCATGCACATGCACATATACACACACTCACAAAACATTCACACTCATGCACATACATGCACACATACACACATATGCATACACACATACTCACACTCATACACATACACACGTACCTATACACACTCTCAGACTCCTAAGCAGAGACACAGGCAGTATCTAAATATCCCCTCTAAACAACTAAGAACAGTGTGTGTCTGTGTGTCTGCATGTGTCTGTATGTATCTGTGTGGGTGTGCGCATCTGTGTGTGCATGTCTGTGTGTGCATGTGTGTCTCTCTGTGTGCATGTGTGTTTGTGTGTCTGTGTGTGCATGTGTGTGTGTGCATGTGCATATGTGTCTGTGTGTGTCTGTGTCTGAACATGGACTAGGAACTGCAAAGCCTACAAGCACCACAGCGGGCCCCACAGCCCATATCCCACTTCAGGACCCCCCAGTCCCCTCCCCCTCTCTCTTGGGTCCCACGCAGCGGCCAAACCCAGCTGTCCTGCCCCCCACGCGGGCCCTGAGCTGCTGCCTCCCCTCAGAGCCCCCCCACCCCCTCGGCCGCAGACACAACAGGACACCTGCTCCCGGAGGAAGAGCTGACTTAGTTTTCAGCAACAATGAATTAAAGGGATTCGTGCTCTTGCCTTCGTCGCTCGAGTCTAATCTGCTGAAATGTAGCAAGTTCAGGAGGGTCGGGTGACTGCGCCTCATAAACACTCAGCTCCCCAAGATCCCTTAGTCCTTGTGGCCGCGACCCCCCTTCCGTCCTGTGAGAGAACAGAGCGCCCGTGACGTGGGCCTTTTACCTCCGCAGGCGAGCGCCGGGTTCTCCGCTTGTAACGCACAACATCCTCCAGAACATGCGACGACAGCACAGATCAAGCTGGACGTGGGTTAAGGACCACAGCCGCCGAGGAACCGCAGGCGACGCGCCCAGCCCCTGGACAGCACGGGTCCCACGTGACCCTCGGGTGCACAAGGCCGATCCCCTGAGTGGCGTCTTTCTCCCGAGGAGAGGTGAGGTTGGCACCACCAGTGAGCTGCCTGTGTCCACATGGAGACATGACACCCGTGTCGTCTGTGGGCACCTGCCTCTGTCGTGTGCAGATGTCTGAGCAGGTTTTCTGCAGCCCCTCCCCGGCGGCCTGGGGGAGCTTGGATCTGGGGCCTGGTCAGCGATCCCCCTTCTGACCTGTGTGCCTGGAGGGAGGTCAGATTATTGACTAAAGTCTGTTCACCTCATCGTCCTGCAGGGATCCCCGGGAGCCCTGGCACCTCCCTCGTCCCAGCTCAGGGTGTCTACGCCCCTCGTCCCCCTTGTGCCTTCGAGCCTCTCACGCACGTGGGGTCTGACACTCCTGTGTGTGGGGATCCTGCAGATGCCGGCATGGGATTCCCTATTTTCTCTTGCTGCTCCGCCTTGTGTGTTGGCTTCTGAGACCAGACAGAAGGACCTCGAGGGCAGATACGTTCAGATCCTGAACTTTCATTTTTTTATTAAATATATTTTTATTGATTTCAGGGAGGGAGAAGGAGAGAGAGAAACATCCGTGATGAGAGAGAATCATGGATCGGCCGCCTTCTGCACAATCCACACTGGGGACCGAGCCTGCACCCCCGGGCCTGTGCCCTGACCGGGAATCAACCATGACCTCCTGGTTCACAGGTCAGTGCTCAACCCCTGAGACACGCCGGCCGGATTGTGAACTTTTATAACCACAGGTGTCGCCGTGAAGAACTCCGTTTCTGTAACAGATGCTTCCTCCTCTCAGCCACCCACTCCCTTCCTCCCTCATCAGGCCCTGAGGACATCAGATTGTGACGGCACCAAACTGTACTAAGAACACAGCCTCAGCCCTGCAAACCCCAGAGACAGAGCTTCAGTCACGATAACAGAAGCTCCTGCCCTCACCTTGCTTCAGCCCCAGGCCGGCCACAGAACCGCCTATGGGGCGCACCCTCATGGGACAGAGGACACCCATGGTGGCACCAGGACTTGACACAGGTCAGCCGCTCCCTGACCAGGCCCGGCACCTCACCACCAAGATGTGTGCTCCCCCCACATAACCCGGAAGCTCCCCGAGACTCCAGGCTCCGTGCCATTTCCCCAACCAACACACTCCCTCTCACGCTGCGAACTCGCGAGTGCCTGTGGCTTGGACGCGCGCAGGCCCACGGACCCCTCCGCCCGGGACCGTGTTCACTCCCATTTCTCTGCTGCTGCTCAAGGTTAAACGCTAACCACAACCATCAGGCGCTCTGAAGGACATGGCAACTCGGAGGAACATAAATACAGGCCTCCCTCATTTAAAGTCTGTGGATATTGCTATTGATTTCAGAGAGGAAGGGGAGGGAGAGACAGAGAAGCATCAATGGCGAGAGAGAAGTGGATCATGGATCGGCTGCCTCCTGCCACCCTGACCAGGAATCCAGTGTGACCTCCTGGCTCACGGCCGACTCAACCACTGAGCCACCCAGCCGGGCTAAACATTTAAATGATTGCTGATGCTCTTCGTGGGGAAAGTGAGCAGGATTTTATTAAACTGTGCTTTGTGCAATACTGCTGCACCTTCACAGGGTGGTGAAGGTCACACTCTCTCCTCCGGGCGGGAGCCGGTGCAGGGCCAGTGGCCGGGCAGGCGGCACCGGCACCGATAGCATCAGGCCTCGGGTGCTCAGCTCCTTTATCAGGACATCTAAGTCCTCCCCACCACCGGCTCCCGGGACATTCCAGGCGCAGGTTCTGCTCCCCTGGCGTCGGCATGGAAACCAGCCCCGAGGGCCCAGCGGTCCGGCCAGCAGGAACCTTCCTGTTGGGCCTCGGTGAGGAGCTGATCACCCGAACCCTGAGCCTAAGGCGCCCGCACCCTCTCGCTCTCCAACCAGTGTTGGCAGCGTTGAAGATGGGAGAATTCCACTGAAAAGAACCCAGGTTTCTGACTTCTGGTTAAAAGGGCAAAACTCTGGCCCTGGCCAGTTTGGCTCAGTGGATGGAGCGTCGGCCCGAGGACTGAAGGGTCCCGGGTTCGATTCCGGTCAAGGGCGCGCACCTCGGTTGCAGGTTCCCAGGCCCTGGTCGGGGTGTGTGCAGGAGGCAACCCGTCGATGTGTCTCTCCCTCTCTCTGTCTCTCCCTCTCCCTTTCAGTTTCTCTAAAAGCGAATGGAGAAATATCCTCAGCGAGGGTTAACACGAATGAATGAACGAATGAATGAATGAATGAATGAATGAGGAAGCTCTGAGGACCTGCGTGCACCCCCAGGATCTGCACAGCTGGGTTTGGTGGCTCAGCTGGGAGCCTGCACTTCTCCTCCGTTCGCTGGTCTCTGTCCTCTCCCGGGGCCCTGAGGTCACTGGTGTCCAACAGCGAGAGAGAGAGAGAGAGAGAGAGAGAGAGAGAGAGAGAGAGAGAGAGATGCATGGCGGGAGGGGGGTGCCCGTCCGCGTGCAGCTCACAGCAGCGCCTCCCGGATGGGCCCCAGCTCTGAGGCTGGGCCTGTGCCTCCCTCACAGCTCAGGGCTCAGCTCGGCGCTCACTGTCCCGCAGTCGCTGGGCAGTCGGCTTATCGCCTTCTGCTTTCTGTTTTTGGAAATGAGGCCGAGTTCCGCCTGAAAACAGTGGGGCTCGTTGGTTTTTTAAAAAAATATATTTTATTGGTTTATTACAGAGAGGATGGGAGAGGGATAGAGAGTTAGAAACATCGATGAGAGAGAAACATGGATCAGCTGCCTCCTGCACACCCCCCACTGGGGATGTGCCCGCAACCAAGGTCCACGCCCTTGACTGGAATTGAACCTGGGACCCTTCAGTCTGCAGGCCGATGCTCTATCCACTGAGCCACACCAGCTAGGGCCAGGCTCGTTGGTTTTGATTTGAAATATTTGTGTGACATCCCTCCCTCGGGCCGTCCCACCTCCACATTTTCAATGTTGACCAAGCACAGATGTCCGTTCCCCAGGGGGGTCAGATGATCCCATACAAGGCCTCCCCTGACACCCCATCCCCACCCGGCACCGCACATGCTGCTCCATGACGTCCACAGGGCAGGTCGGGGCAGGAAGCAAGGCAGGGAAGCCCCTGGGAGAAAGGCCACAGGGAGACGCACTCCCTTTCCCCCTTTTCCACGGGTGGGACGGGAGGTCACAGGGAGCATCGCAGCCGGCTTCGGGACTGAAAGCCACGAATTCCACGTCCTGCTCCTCCTGCCGACCTTCCTCCCGTGGCCTGAAGCGGGTGTCGGGAGGCCCTTAATGTCTAACCTGTTAAACGTGTAAATGCCGGTCGCCTAGGGCGGACGGAACCTGGATGCAAACTGAGTGGAAGGTAATTGTTTTGTAAATTAATCAGTAACACAGCGGCATTCCGTCTGCCTGTTAATTACTTTTCCCTGCTTGTCGACTCCACCTCCACGAGAGAGAGTCATCCGTGTGCTCCGCATTCCTGTCTGCTCAGGGGGATGCGTGTCTGTGCGTGTCCACGCGTGTCTGTGCATGTCCACGTGTGTCTGTGCGTGTGTGGCCCATGTGTGGCCTCTCTCACAGTCCATTTCCACCTTTGATGGCCGCAAGGACGGGCGCTCTGCTGCTGGCCGTGGACACCTTGTTCTCCGGTCAGACCTCCCCCAGAGCCAGGGGTGCATGCTGCCAGCTTCTGTCCGGAGGTAGGGTGGCCTCGAATGGGAGCAGGTCACCCCGAGTCAGGCGGGGCCTCCAGTCTGGAGATTGGAGGGTCCGCACCCGCCTTCTGGGCTGGGGTCGGGGGGCTACGGGCCTGTTATTCATAAGACTCTGTTTCCTTAATAAAAGGGATACGATAAGAGTTCTGCTCTAATAAGGATCAGATCATAGAATCATTAACTGTATCACTACACAGTCCTCATTGTTAACTTGCTAAGGACTGAATAGTTTTCATGACTCACATAGCAACATTAAGTAGTGTTTTAAAAATATATTATACCGCCTGGCTGGTGTGGCTCAGTGGTTGGGCGTCGACCTAGGAACCAAGAGGTCAGGGTTCGATTCCTGGTCAGGGCACAGGCCTGGGTTGGGGGCTTGATTCCCAGGGTGGGGTATGCAGGAGGCAGCCGGTCCGGGATTCTCTCTCATTGCTGCTGTTTCTCCCTTCCCGTGCCCTCTCTCTAAAACATCAGTAAAAATACTTTATACACAGACACACACACACACACACACACATGCACAGGGGCACACTACACTGAGCACAGGTGGTCACACTGAGGCTGCTGCCCCACAGCTGTTCCTCTCCTCCTCCTCTGCACACACCCGCTCGCCCTTGAGCTGCTGTGGGCTCAAAGGAAAGTTGCAGAAGACTCTTGGGACCCACTGGGTCCCCGAGGTCACGGAGGTCATGGAGGAAAGTGCCCTCCTGGTCAGAAGTGGGCCTCCTCTCCTGGGGCAGACGACCCCTCGTGTGTACGTGCCCTGCTGGGCCCTCTGTTCTCGCTTCACAGACAGGCTCATCACGGGGTTCAGCGAGTCCCAGACTCCGATTCCCAGCAACCCCCCTGCAGCCGGGCCGCGTGGTTAACCTCATGTTTGCATGTCGGCTTTTGGCCGAAGGTGGAAGTGGCTGCGTGGCTGAGAGGACCTCAGTGGACGGGTGGGTAACTGGCCGCGTGGCTCCGCTGGTCATTCGCCAGCTCCCCGGCAGCTGAGGGCCCTGGTGCGTGAGCTGTCGGTGTCACTGCCTGAACTAGTTTAGTTCCTCCTCCAGGCAAACGTGTGCTCAGTGGCGGCAGAGCGTTCGGTACCATGACCCCCCTGCAACTATCCCAAGGGCCCAAACACCAGTCGGAAAGAAGGCCTGCACCCCGTGCTCACAGCAGCACAATCTACAACAGCCCAGCGCCCCCCAGGAGACGAGCAGAGGGAAAGCTGTGCTGCAGCTGCACCAGGGAATACTATGCGGCCGTGAAAAAGGAGGGTCTCTCACCCTGTGAGGCAGCGGGAGGGGCCTGGAGAGCATCGTGCTGAGCCACATGAGCCAGTGAGAGAAAGACAAGTGTCCCCTGGCCTCACTCATATGTGGAATCTAATGAACAAAATGAACTGGTGAGCGGAGTGGATGCAGACACGGAAGCTGAACACAGTGTGAATCTCAGAGGGGAGGCGGGGCAGGGGGGTGGGAACAGATCAACCAAAGACCTTACGTGCACATGTGCTTAACCCTTGGGAACAGACAGTAGGGCGGTGAAGGCCCGGGTGGGGCTGGAACTGGGTGGAGGGGGCTGGGGGGACACGGGGGACATCGGCAAGGCCCTCAGCAATAAACACAAGGGAAGAAAGGAAGCCCGAGGCTGATAAGACGGGCGGACGACGGGGACACAGAAGGAGCGTCGTTAGGAGGAAAGGAAGAGAACGTCCCGGAGCTTCCTCGTCGGTGCGGCCGCGGCGGGCACAGCTGTGCGCGGCCCAGGAAGGGGCTCTGACCAGACCTGCACACCTGGCCCCTGACCCCCCACTTCCCACCTCCTGACGGTTGCGTTTTGCTAAAGGTGACTGAGCCCCGAGACAATGACTGAACAGGGAGGCGCTCAATTTTGAGTCGTGCGGTCACCGCTTGCTAATGACCACGGGGCTGGAGGATGGAGCCAGAGCCGCTGGAGGACACGCCTGGAGGACACGCCTGGAGGACACGCCTGGAGGACACGCCTGGAGGACACGCAGGTAGGAGCTCCAGGGCGGGAGCGAGACACAGCACTGTTTTGGGGACAACACACAAAGGGTCCGTTGAAATGTGTCCTGGCTTCCTCAGGGCGAGGTGGTCAGCCAAGCGCGGCTAGAGCAGCAGGAAAATAACTGAGTGGGCGCAGGGGCAGCTGCCAGCAGCACAGCGACCAGCGCGAGGAAACGGCAGCTGTGGCAGCCGCCGGACTGGCAGAGCAGAGACGATTTCAAGTCGGGACAAGGCTGCACAGGAGCCTCAGGTGCTGGCCCAGGACACGTTGCTGTGGGAGTAAGAACGACAAGGTCGAGGCAGAGAGCGGCGGGCGGGCGCGCACAGGGAAGGCGTCCGCCCGTGAGGAAGCCAGCGGGGCTGGAGCTCGCGCAGGGGCTCCGTGGCCACAGCTCCGCTCCCACGAGGGAGGAGAAGGCGAGCTCTCCGGGGACGGGGCCTCTGACGTGCGGCTCTTTCTCAGGCTCTGGGTCCTTCCGGTTCTTCCAGACACGACGTGCGGCTCTAAGACGAGACGGTTCAGACTGTTTTATGTTGAGCGGCTTCCGTGTCCCTTTGGGGACCTGGCATTGAAGACTGGTTTCATGAACGCCGAATAGAACGTAGTTCAACGACATCGGCCCCTTATCCCGCGATGATTTTATTTAGAAACTAGAGGCCCAGTGCACCAAAATTTGTGCACTCGGGGTGGCGGGGCGGAGGGGGCCCTCAGTCTGGCCTTTGCCCTCTCGCAGTCTGGGACCTCTCGGGGGATGTCCACCTGCTGGCATGCCTGGCCAGCCTGGGTGAGGGGCAGAGGGCTGCTTCAGGCTGCCCACAGCCCCTTCAGGGTTCAGGTCCCTACTGGGGTGCCTGGCTGGAAGCAGGTATCTGGAATTTAATTTCTATAATTGAAACTTTGTTGCCTTGACCACCCCCCCCCTAAAAGCCTGGATTGCCCTGGCAACCCAAGGTCCCAGCCCGGCAGGTATCTGGGGTTTGTTTATCTTCTATAATTGAAACTTTGTAGCCTTGAGTAGAGCTCAGGGCCTGCAGGGCCCTGGCTTCTCCCATTGCCCAGGGCAACTCCAGCTCCGTGGCTGCTGCCATCTTAGTTGAGTTAATTTGCATATTTGCTCCTGATTGGTTTGTGGGCGTGGCTTGTGGGCGTGGCTTGTGGGCGTGGTTTGTGGGTATGACGGAGTAGGGTCAATTTGCATATTGCTTTTTTATTAGATTAGATAGTAGCCATTTGTGTATGTTCTCGTCCCACCTGCAGAATTCTAGTTGCTTCAGCCAGAAAGACCGAGTAGCAACGTAGGCAGCCGCTGCCACCCCTTCGCCCCTCATCGCTACGCGGAGTCCTGGCCGCAGCACATCCTCGCTCTCTCTTTACAGCTGGGAAGCTGTCAGCGTTCGCAGCCACATTCTGTTCTTAGAGACCAAGATTCAAATTCCAACGGGTTCTTCTTAAAAATATATTTGTATTGATTTCAGAGAGGGAGGGGGAGGGAGAGAGAAACATCCATGATGAGAGAGAATCACTGACCGGCTGCCTCCTGCACGCCCCGCACTGGGGATGGAGCCCACAGCCCGGGCCTGTGCCCTGACCGGGACTCCTGGTTCACAGGTCGATGCTCAACAGCTGAGCCACCCTGGCCGGGCGTTTTGCTTCTTATACAACTTTTTTCCTTCTAAATCGAGTTCAAATACCAATAAGCAGGTTTCCTGGCTCAAAGGGAAACGATGTGTTTGGCACGAGCCCAGCCTGCTTTCAGGTTGTGGACAAAGTAGCCCCACCCCTCGGACCCCAAGTGTCCAGAGAAGGCGGCGACCGGGTCTGAGGAGCCCGCGGACCCTGCTGCCCTGCCCCTCGGCTCCGTGACGGGCTGGCCGCCTTCTCAGGCAGCACTTCTGCTTTCCTCCTCGGCCACAGCCGCCCGAGGCCAGGTCCCCCACTGCAGGGACGAGGGCACCTCTCACGTCACGGGGGGTCGTGGGGCAGCTGTGGGTGACCTGAGGACGGTGCCGGCACAGGACGATGCCCACGGGCAGACGCGCTGTCTCCCAGCTTCGTGGAAACCGGAGAAGCACAAAGCGTGTTTCTGTCCCGATTCCAAGTGTCTCTGGCTGCTTCACGCACCTGGGCTGCCGGCCATCGCCCCTGATTGGCCGGGAGAGTTGCCGCACCTGCTTCGCCAGTTCACCTGTCACAGGGGAGGGGGCCTGGCAGCCGCACTGGATCTAATCTCATCGCTGGAGGCAGCCAGGCAGCCAGGCAGCTCCTCGTGAGAAGCCGGTTCTGAGCTCATTCCTGCAGGACTGTTCTCTCGGGCTCAGGCTCAGGAGCCCGGCCGGAGAGCGTGGCCGGACTCAGGCCAGAACCAGGAGCAGGACCAGGACCAGGACCAGGACCAGACCAGAACCAGAACCAGGACTGGGACCAGGACCAGAACAGAACCAGGAGCAGGACCAGGACCAGGACCGGGACGAGGACTAGGACCAGGACTGGGACCGGGACCAGGACCGGACCAGGACCAGACCAGGACCAGGACCGGACCAGGGCCAGGACCAGAACCATGGCCAGCTCGGCGCTGCAGTTGGTGGGCCTGCTGCTGGGCGGGGCGGGCGCGCTGGGCACCGTGGCCGTGACCATCATGCCGCAGTGGAAGGTGTCCGCCTTCATCGGGAGCAACATCGTGGTCTTTGAGACGCTGTGGGAGGGGCTGTGGATGAGCTGCCGCAGCCACACCACCCTCCGGCTGCAGTGCAAGGTCTACGACTCGCTGCTGGCCCTGCCCGCCGACCTGCAGGCGGCCCGCGGGCTGATGTGCGCGGCCTGCGTGCTGGCGGCCCTGGCCTCGCTGGCCGCCGCGCTGGGCATGCGCTGCAGCCGGTGCGCCGGGGCCGAGGCCAAGGCCAAGGGCGCGACCCTGCTGGCCGCCGGCGTCCTGTTCATGGTGGTGGGCGTGGCGGTGCTGGCGCCCGTGAGCTGGGTGGCCGCCTCCATCGTCAGGGACTTCTACGACCCCACCCTGGACGACGGCCGCAAGCGCGAGCTCGGGGAGGCGCTGTACCTGGGCTGGGTCTCCGCGCTGCTGCTCGTGGCCGGGGGCGCCGTCCTGTCCTGCGTGTCCTACGTCCCCGGGGAGAGCGGGGGCCCCAGGTACCACCTGCCCGCCCACCGCGCGGCCCCCAGGAGCTGGCGCTCGGAGAGGAAGCCTGGCAGCATGCCCTCCCGAAGCCAGTATGTGTAGGTGGGCGAGGCTTTCTTCTTTTTATTTTTATTATCTAGAGACTATATTTTATTTTTAAATGTTTTTTTTCGAGTATTTTCTTAATTTCAGGGAGGGAGGGAGGGAGGGAGGGAGAGAGAGAGGAACCAATGATAAGAGAATCGTGGACCAGCTGCCTCCTGCATGCCCTGTGCTGGAGCCTGCAGCCCGGGCATGAGCCCTGACTGGGAATCGAACCCTGACCTCCGGGTTCACAGGTTGTCGCTCACCGCCCGCCCCCCCCCAGCCATGGTGGCCGTGCCCTGTGGATGTTTTGGCTTCACCTAGTAGGTGGCCGCAACGCCCAGTTCCCTGCAAGCGGAGCCTGAGGGCCTAGACCCGGTTCTCACCTGGGGCGCATCCCCCGCCCTGTCACTGAGGATGGTTCTGCGGAGCTCAGAGCGCAGTCCAGGAGACACCCCGCCTCCTGGGTGGGTCCCTCTGGAGGTTTGCTTCGCCTCTCCTCCCTGCCCTGAGCCACTCGCTGAGGACCTGAGGACCATGATTCGTCACCGGGATTCATCATCGGGATTCCTCAGGACGCAGCCGTGAGTGCTGATGGGAGGGAAGTTCCTGTCTCCTAGAGACCCAGTCAGTTCTTATCTAAATAAAGGACATGCGGGTCCATCCTTGAGTCCACAGAACCACCAGCACCTCAGGGGCCTGGGGGACGGCTGGAGGCTGGACACTGATGGTTGAAACTGGGCTCAGCAACTTGGTCCCTACAGAGGTTTGAACAAGAGGCTTTAATCAGCGGATAAAGGAAACGCCGCGGCTTTGGGGCACCTGTTCCCCTGGCTCTGGCCTGCTCTTCCCCGAGGCCTGCCTTTCCTCCCAGATCAAATCCACGTTCGTACAAGGCAGGTCTGCGTCAGGGGCTGCATTCTGCAAACTGCTTTTCGCCGGAACCGCACTCAGGAGGGAGCCGGACTGAGACCAGGACGCTGAGGGCGGCTGAGAGTGAAGTGTTTCCTCCTACACACGCATGGGGCGGAGGGGGGGGGGGGGGACAGGGGTAGAAGCCAGGCACGGATTTGAATCCTGTGACAACTACGTGGATAAAGACTGGGTTTTTACCAACGTAAATAACAGGACAGAAGAGTAAAACGCCTTGATTTTATTTGCTAACAAAAACCCACCAACCAAGCAACCCCATGCAGATTCTCTCTGAACGGGGTCCCCTCCCTGCAGGCTCCTGCCCCGATCGTCACTGCAGGTACCTTCCCCCCATGTCCCATTTCTGCGTGTTTTCGGACGAAATAGAAATACCACAGTTGTGTGTTTCCTCCAAATTTGATGCAATTGATGGTCTCGTTTGAAAGTGTGCATCTAGATTTTCTTAGCTTAAGTGACTGTGTGCCATCTGCTCTGTGTCCTCTGTTTTAATAAATTCGCCTTTTATATAAATGTTATATTTTCCACCATTCTCCATTTTTTCTGTTTCCTTCACTTGAGATGAGTTTTTGAAAACCGAAAGCATCCGTCCGCGTTAGGTATGGCGTCTCTAGTTTTAAGAAGAGCATCAAGGTCGCATTTTAAAGCTAAAAGCAGGATCAGCACTAACTTCTGAGACTGTAAGATGCTGCATAGTTTTTAATAATAATCTACTTATCTTGTAATCATGGAATTCACACTCTAGTATTGGATGACTGTAATATACTGATAATCGATTAAGGTGGAGCTATAGGTCCCAGCAGATCCATACGCTGTACCCGGGGCGCGTGTAAAAGCCATTTCTGGAAACACTTTCCATTGCTCAGTGGGGTTCCACCTCCAGGAAGGAGTAGTAATCAGGAACAGTGGTTCGTGTTGAGGGGCATGTACCGGAAGCTGGGACGCTGCTACTTGACCTGAACGACATCATTCAATGTTTTATGATATTGACATGATTAGTTCAGTCCACAGAGGAGCACAGCTTGGCACACACAGAAGCAAAACCTCAAGTTGAGAAGACATTTCAGAGAATGGCAGTTTTGCAGCTGATTCTATACACTAGAGGCCCAGTGTCTAGAGGGTGGGAGGGGCCCTCAACCCAGCCCTGCGCCCTCTCACAGTCTGGGAGCCCTCCAGGGATGTCCGTCAGTCAGATACCCTTAGTGCTGCCGCGGGGGGAGAGGCTCCTGCTACAGCTGCACTCGCCAGCCCTGAGCCCGGCTTCTGGCTGAGCAGTGCTCCCCCTGTGGGAGCTCACTGACCAACAGGGGCAGCTCCTGCGTTCAGTGTCTGCCCCCTGGTGGTCCGTGCAAGTCATAGCAACCAGTTCTGCCATTTGGTCAATTTGCATATTAGCCTTTTATTATATAGGATTAGATTCAAAGGAAGAGAGGTAAGGGGGGTTAGGTACATGAAGTCCACAGGGCAGGTTAGGGGGTGGGAGAAAGCAGTGCAGGAAAACCTCTGGGCTAAGGCACAGGGAGAGACGCACACGCCCTTCCCACTGGAGGGAACAGGAGCTCACAGTGAGCATTGCAGCCGTGGAGACGGCACTCCGGGAACAATAACCGAGGGCCCTGTGGTCTCTGCTCCGGGGAAGGTGGGCCCGAGGGTCAGGGAAGGAGACACCGGCAGTCAAGGGTGAGTTTACAAGATGCAAACAGACGACAGCTCAGTTAAGGCAAAGATTGACTGTGTCAGGGAAGCGGAGGCCCCGACTCGACTCCCCGCGACCTGCTCTGGCGGGAAGTCTCACGTCACCCCTCCTGCGGTCACTTCCAGTCCCCAGCTCTGTGGGGGCTGCCCGCAGGTCCCCTGAGCCCGTGAGGGGCAGCCTGTGGCCCCCGCTTATTCACAGCGGGTTTCCCATGACTCAGCAGGAAAGAGGAGGGCTGACTTCCCAGCTCACGTTCTTTCTCTTCAGAAAACGTAGACCCTCTTCCCCACGGCGTCGCTCGCACAGGCACTCGCACGGGAGCGCGCCCGCTCGGCGGCTGTGGCGGAGCCCTCGGCCCTCTCCCGCGGCCGGCGGCTCCCCGGCGGGAAGTGCTGTCCCGTCCGAGTTCCTTTTGCTCTTGGGCCAAGTCACTCGTGAGGAGAGGAAAGCAGAGCTGCCCGGAGCCCTTGGGAGAAGCAGCCCAATCGCCTGCCGTCCGGCCTTTCATCCAACAGCCGTGTTTCTTAGGGACCCTCCCGCGTGTCCCGCACCCCGGGTGTCATCCTCACCTGTCCCTAAGGACACAGCTGAGTAGCTCAGACCCTGTTCCGTTCGCCCCACGGACGTCAGCGCCCCCTCCCTCCGAGGCTGAACAGCCTCGCAGACGTGTGTTCCCGCCACCTTCTCCCCCAGGTCCCTCTTGTTTATTATCGAATGCAAGTTGGGCCCCGGAACGCCCTGCCCGGTGTCGGCAGGGACCCTCAGCACAGCCTATCTACGTCTTAGGGAGGTAACGGGGCTGTGTTACCTCCACAGCGAAGCTCCCCAGTCACATCCGTCAGCGCCAGCACGACAGCAGCCCAGACACCAGAGTGACCCACGCGCCCAGGGGCCTGTAACATCCTCGAGGGGGAGCCTGGGACGGAGAGGAGGCTGGTTGGAGGCAAATATGTGCCCAGGGACAGCCCATGGGGAGCTTCACAGTGCAGGTCTGTGGGGAAGAAGAGTGTGAGGGAAGCAACACTGCCTGTGGGGCACGGTGTGGCCCCCTCACCTGACGCCCTCACCCGACGCCCTCACCCGACGCCCTCACTGTACCTCTTGCTGCCCCCCGGCCCCTCCCACTGAGTCGCTGCCCAGTATGGACAGTTCTAGGGAGAGAAATGGAAACAGACAAGAAGCTTCAGCGTGAGAATCAGAGCCTTTACTGCTGGTCACCATCGGCGTGGTGCCTTTCCTTGTTAGAAAGAGATTTTTATTAATTTCAGAGACGGGAGGAGAGGGAGAAACGTCAGTGATGAGAGAGAACCATGGAGCAGCGGCCTCCTGCACGCCCCTCCCTGGGGATCAAGCCCACGGCCTGGGCCTGTGCCCTGACCAGGAATCCAACGGTGACCTTCTGGTTCATAGGTCGACGCTCAACCCCTGAGCCTGCGGGCCCGGCACCTCTGCTTTTCGTTAAGTCACCAATCCCCTAAGAATTCCGTGAATCACGCATGGAATCGTGACAACACCGAGTTCAAGGAGACACGGACATAGATAGTCTTTCCCGGGATTTTAACCTCAAGGGGGTAAACATGCATGTGCAGGCATCGTGCACAAGGAAACACACGTCCACAGCTGACTCTCTCACGCTTTGAAAATGTCATGTGCTTTCTTAACCTGCCTTTGTGGTACTTCGACACGTGCCTGCATTTGGGGGGCACATGCTGTGTCCCTCTATCTCAACCCATGCTCTTCCTCCTGCAAAACTAACCAAAAGCATCTAGCACACCACAGGCCTTAGGATGGTGGTTAAATGTGGCTTTAAATTCTAGCTTTAAAAAGTATATTGTGTCTTCTCTCTCTCTCTCTCTCTCTCTCTCTCTCTCTCTCTCTCTCTCTCTCTCCCTCTCTCCCTCTCTCTCTTGCATATGCCCCCTCAGAGACCTAGTCTTTCCCCAGATAATCAGCCTCCATGCCCCCTCCAACCCCTACCCCTCACCCACACCCCACCCCTCACCCCATCCCAAGGCAGCCAGGGCCCAGTTAAGGTCACAAGGTCGGGACCCCGCAGGCGAAGGGAGCTCAGTCAGCCCTGCCTCCCTGGGACGTGCTGGGATTGGAGCCCCTCCCACCACCTGCTGGTGTGGACGCCCCATTCCAGGTGGAAGGCCTGGCCTTCTAAGCAGAAGCCCTGCCCCTCCTCCCAACTCGGATGCGGGCACAAGGCCAGGCAGAGCAGCTGCACGTCCCAGAGGCGGCGCCTGGGGGCTTCCTGCTCAGCTCCAGCTTCTGCCGGATCCCAGGGGAGGACCAGGCAGTGGCCTGTGCCCAGCTCTGCACACGCCCAGCTCTGCCCTAACCAGAAACCTAGGATCCGGCCAGTGAGGCCCAAGGCTGGGCCCAAGGCTGGGCCCGTGGAGCAGCGGGCGGTGGGCAAGGGCCTCCTGCCCCATGACAGCCCCGAGGAAGGACGGCCTCACCTGACACCTCACATGCCTGACCTCTGTGGTCTCAGGGGAGGGGGATCTCAGGGCCAGAACATGGAAGACGCTGCGGAGGTTCCTCCTGACCCAGGGCCCTGGTGCTATGACTGAGGGTGAGGAAGCAGAGCGGGCACCACACAGGGCACCTCCCGGGGCTCTGGGAGAGCGAGCTCCTGGCCACAGCTGCCAGCCAGCACGGGTGCTGCTCCCAGTGCCACTCAGGACAGGAACTGACTCCACAGGGAAGAGCAAGGTGAGAGCAGACCAAGCTCCCCCAAGGGCAGGAAAAGGCTTGCCAGCTGAGTCCCAGCCTGGGGGCCCCCCTGGAGGAGGCGACCCCCGGGAGAGAGGACTTGGCACACACACACCTGGGAGAGCCTAGAGCAGACGGGATCACAGGATTGAAAAGCTTCTCGGACTAAAATAACGTGACCTCACATTTTAAAAGTCTGTAGGGGTCTAGCCAGTGTGGGTCAGTGGATAGAGCATCAGCCTACGGACTGAAGGGTCCTGGGTTCGAAACCTGGTCAGGGCACAGGCCCAGGTTGCAGGCTCGATCCCCATTGTGGGACGTGCAGGAAGCAGCCGGTCCATGATTCTCTCTCATCGCTGATACCTCTCTCTCTCTCTCTCTCTCTCTCTCTCTCTCTCTCTCTCTTTCTCTCTCTCTTCCTCTCTGAAATCAATAAATATATTTAAATAAATAAATAAGCAAAAAGCCTGCAGGGACGAAGAATTCAGCGTCCAGGCTGAGGTAGGAACTGGATGTTTGGGGGATCGAGGTGCACCGAGCGGACCTGGGAAGACGTGTGAAGGGTGACCTGTAGGAGCCACAGAGGCGCCGACAAGTCCTCGTTCATAGTTTGTCTTGACGACGTGTGAGCGGGTGTCTCCGGGCGCCAGGAAGCACGCGGTTCTGTCTGTCTTGGCCGTCTCCTCGCCGATCGTCCACGGCGCGCGTCCCACCCTGTTCTAACGCTCTCTCCGCGGTGGAAGTTTCCTTTCTCGGCCGCTCTGTGGAGAGGCTTCCCAGGGCGGATGAGTTTCTTTATTCTATTTCCCCCGACGCAGGACCTGATCAGAAAAATCCTGCGAAACAGTTCCGTCCTCTAGGAATTGGTGGTCGGTCGTAACTTACATATTTTGTAAATTCATGTTCATCTGAACATAAATTATGAGGAGGGGAAGCTGGAAAGACCCCAGCGTCCCACAGAGGAAGGGGGATAAATGCCTGTGTCTGCCACTCGGGCTCATGTTTTCCTGCTACGAAGACGCCCCTGACGCCCTAACTGTGGCTGCTGACGTAAAGCTATGCCGGTAGAATAATAACTTTAAAACTTTATATTCACGGTAACCATGGGTAGAATTCTCTCTCACACACACCTGCACATGGACCACACACACCAACACACATGCACACGCGTCCGTGTGAACTGACATGTGGTCATTACTCACTTGCCTGATTTTTTGTGCTTCCATTTCTTAACATGCCAACGCGTTCACAGCGGGGAAGTCAGTCCACTTGTGAGCACACTTTCAAGAGGGGCGTCTATTACAACAATAGAAGGCAGACTTCGCGTTGCAGAAAATCCAATCAGGGCCAGGAGGAGAGTCAAGGAGGCAAGGTCATTGAACTCTGAAGGAAATAATGAGACTGTGGGGAAAGGTGCAGGCAAATAACAGCAAGGGTTAGAGACGACAGGACACGAGAGGAAGCGAGAGGAATGCTGCAAAGGTCGCCGGGAATCGAAGCCGTGAGGGAGAGACAGCTGGTCTACCACGTCCCCGGAGACATCAACCATCTCAGTGAAGACGGGGAGCTGCTTTGCTGAAAGCTCTTTAGCTCACGTTCAGCTAAAGGGTTTGGGGGACGTCGAAGGGAATATGAACGCTGTCCAGTCGAGGAAACACACCCAAGTTGAATGCTTTTTTTCTGCCTTTAGTGACGACACAAGAGAGCAAGCAGGCTTTCCTTTCGTTTGCCCTTCGGCGTTTGCACTGAGTCCTTTAAACCGTGGTAGTCGACGGAGAAAATGCACCGTCCCGGGCGTGGCCGCAGGTGAGAACACGAGCTGCACATGTCCCAAGCGTCCCATTTCCCAGCCGCGTTTGTCAAACACCCGGCAGCTTGCAGATGTGTTTATCGCATGGTCGGCGCACGCATGTCCCATGGCTTCGTCGACGTCTGGATTTTTAAAGGAGCTGATGGCTGATTGACGGGAAGGCCGCTGGTCTCGCCAGGCCTGCAGATACCGGTCTGGGATGTGCTTTGGGTTCCACCGACGTCAAAATGGAACCCCCTCACTGAGAGCTTGTCCCAGGTCAGGGCCAAATGGAAGCAGAGGAGGAGGCCGAGGTGGGGTACACACGTGGAGGCTCAGTAAAGCCGGCCTCTTCCTTCCTTATCGGAGCCGCTGTGTCAGGCGCACCTGGCGCGGACTTGGTCCCATCTATTCTAACAAAAATAAAAGCCAGCCGTGACGGAAAGCAGCTCCATCGTGGAACCCGGATGGCATGACTCCAGGAGCAGGTGCTTACACATCAACATTTAATAACTATGTATCACATCACATTTAAGAAATTTACCAGTTTTTCCACCAAGAATCTGTCAGGCCCAGTGCAGAAGGCTCAGCCCCATTCTGGAGCCTGGATTGCAACCCGCCCCCCAACACGAACCAGATTACACAGGAGACCCCGTGAGCCTCTAGAAGCCTGGATCTGGGGGAGAATGTCAGGCTCAATAGTAAGGGTTCCCTTTGGTGTCCATCCCCGCCCTCCACGGGAGATCTTTCTGCGCCACTTGCGCTCCTGCATCCCTTCCACGTGGCCACCTAGAGACCCGACTCGGGGACCCACCTACAGGAGCACCCCCGGCTGAGACAGGCGGGCACCGACCCACGGCGGTGGCCACGGGCAACAAGCAACAGTTGTTTAATGCCCGGCTGGCCTGGCTCGGTGGTTGAACTTTGACCTATGAGCCAGCAGGTCACAGGCCAGGTTGTGGGCTCCATCCCCAGCATGGGGTGTGCAGGAGGCAGCTGATGGATGATTCTCTGTCATCATTGGTGTTTATCTCTCTCTCCCTGTCTCTCTGACATCAATAAAAATACATAAAAAGTAAAAAGAAAGATTGAGTCCAGAATCCAGTACAAGGTTCAGACATTACAGCCTCAAAACCTGTCTCCTCCACACGAAAACAGGAACCCCTTCGTGAGCAGCAAGCCCAAGGTGAAGCAGTGACCTCGCCAGAGCACCAGGGGGCGCTCCAGGTCCGGCTGCTCACCTGTGGCCCTGGGATGGCCTGTGTCCCTCCGAGTGCGAGGGGCCCTCACTTTGTGGTTTGTGTGCAAAGTTCATCACACGCCAATTTCTCTTTCTTTCTTTCCTTTTTTTTTCTTTCAAAAATGAGCCTTAGCCCGGCCAGTGTCGAAAGCAAAACTGGCAGAGAGACTGACAGACGGGACAGGAAGTGGAAAACAAAAGGCATGGGGATCACAGACAGACAAGGCCTCTGGCTGCGTGACCTCAACGGAGAGTGTGGCCTCGAGAAGGGCAGGCAGAGGGGCCGGTGCTGGAGCAGCTGGAAATGTGGCTCCAGGGACACGAAACCTCAGACGCCTGAGAGGTTTTCCTGGGAAATTACAGGAGCTGAGGCGGTGGACAGGACACCTGGAGTGCAGGGAAGTAGGCCCTCACGGGGGGCAGGGGGGTGCACCTGGGCACAGGGTGGAGGTGAGGCCACGGGGGCACCTGGGCACAGGGTGGAGGTGAGGCCACGGGGCACCAAAAGGGAGGTTTGGCCAGAGGCATGAAATAAAGAAATTGGAATTAAGAAGTGATGGTGTCACAGAGGGGGCGGAGATGCTCCTGGAAGGAAGTGAGGGCAAGAGGGAAGTGAGACTTTGAAAATGTGAATGGACAGATTGTGGATTCCATGGGGTCAGAGGGTCATTGGTGGTGCAGGCCAGAGCGTGGAATGTTCCAGAATGATGTTTGGGGAGGGCCAGGTTAATGAGGAGGAAAAGGCCCGGACTGCCATCCCCCGGGGCTGCCAATTAGCCTCCCCCCGCCCCAGGAGTTAGAATCAAAAAGGAATTGAGTCAGCACCTCAGGGGATGGGGCCCACATCAGCATTTCCTTGGATGGTGGCAGATGCAGGTGAGCCTCCGCAGTGGAGGGGGTGGCTGATCGGAGGAAAAGCAATGCGGATCCCGGGAGACACGAGGGGAGCTGTGAGGACGAGGAGGGTCTCCTGCCACCGGACGGGCTCTCCCAGGAAAAGCAGGGAGGGGACCCGCTGTGCCTTTTTGTAGCCATGGAAACCTGCCCCATCCTCACTGGCCAGGCTGTGTCTTTCTTGGCACAAAACAACACGAGAGCAGCCGAGTGAACTATTTCTTCCAAGGAACCTTGGGCAGCGCGTCGCCGGCTGTGATGGGAGAATAAGAAAGAGGCGAGTGCCTTCCTGGTCCGTCTTCCTGCCCAGGGACACGCTCACAGGTTCCGCTTTAGGCCCTGGTTGCACACGCGGCCTTAAACCCAAGCCACGCCCGACAGCAGCCTGTGTTGTCCATCTCACCCGACGGCATTTTCCCACTGATTTTCAGGGAGAGTGGGAGGATAGAAGCTCCACAGAGAGGAACATCTATGGGAGAGAGACACATTGAAGGGCTGCCTCCTGCACCAGCCTCAGTCAGGGCCGGGGAACATGCAACCAAGGTGACTGCCCTCGACAACCGGAATCGAACCCAGGACCCTTCAGTCCGCGGGCTGACGCTCTACCTACTGAGCCAGCCGGCTGGGGCCACAGCAGTCTTGTTTAGAGCCACGGTCACACCCCAGGACCGGCCACAGGCATTGCCAGGCCCCTCCCCACGGGGGAGGCCCAGTTCTCATGCACATGCAGGGTGCCCCCCGGAAACGGTACGCACTGTGAGTGATTATGAAGTCGGTGTTTGTAACATGCAGCTCATTCTCAAAATGTAACGGCGTCTATGGCAGGGGTGGGGAACGTCCGGCCCCCGGGCCGTGGAAGGCCCAGGAGGTCACTGGGTCTGGGCCTGCCCAGGCCTTCGGGGAGAAATGAAATGTTGGGCCAAGTGGAGCAGGCTCATGTCTAAGTGGGTCATGTCGTGGGGCCCATGAGTGATGTCATAAACCCCACGTGCCCTGGGCAGGAAAACGGGGCCCCACCCCTGCTCTACAGAAATGAGTATATTTTGGGGTGTCAAAGCCTGTTTTCAAACTGATGACTGTTCTGGTCCAGGCACCATGGATAACGCAAAGCCGTGGAATCCCAAACATCAAGAATCATTTCCTCCAGCTCTAGCCAGGGGGCTCAGTGGTTAGAGCGCCGGCCTGCAGACTGAAGGGCGGGTTCAGTTCCATGCAAAGGACCTGTGCCTGGGCTGCAGGCTCCATCCCCCACCCTGGGTGGGGTCTCCCTCACATCGATGTTCCTCTCCCCCCTCCCTCTACTCCCTCTGAAAATCCTGGAAACATACCCTTGGGTGAGGATTCACAACAACAGCAACAAAAGGATCATTTTGTTCCGTGTCCTTGTGCCCTCAATTCATCGACCGTTGCTGGTTTTGTCCTGTAAACTCTATTTTTTATGTGTCTCCATAAAGAACGTCCAGGGGCACATTCTTTAGGATAAATTTTCTGTTTAAAACTCAGTCTGGCTTCACCTGTTATTTCAAGTCCGTTAAACCTGAAAGGAAGTGGAAACTGAGTGAGCTACCAACTGTGAACGCGTGTGGAGATTTTGGGGGGACCCCTCCCCTGTGGCCGGCAGCGGCCGTGACCTGTCCGGATCCACGTGTTCTCCCCTAAGAGCATCTCCATCTGGTGAGAGCAGAAACGCGCCCCCTGGCCCTCTGGGTCCCTGTTCTGACGCGGGACCCGCCTGGCCGGCGTGACTGCCGTGGGGCCTCCAGGTCAGGCTCCTGAGAGAGTTTGGGGTGGAAGCCGACCCAGAGCTGGGCCTCTGCCTGCAAAGTCCCCTCCCTCTGGCCTAAAGGTGACTCAGCGCTCCTGAGCCTGAGGACAGATGTCCCCTGTGAGCGGGAAGCAGACGGGCCTCCTGGAGGAATTCCGGGCAGCGGGCCAGCCCTGAGCCGCCACACGCCACACGTGGTTTTTAAGGGAGAAAAGTAAACATCTTGCTCGTTGAAGCAAAGCCAACGGAATGGGTGTCGCATGAAGCCACACGCATTCACCAACGTGATTTTCTTCAGAGTTTTACAAAGGGCTGCACACGCCTTCACGCTAAGTAAGAAGCCAGCGGATGACACTGCATATGTGTGTGTATATACTAGAGGCCCCGGGGGGGTGGGGAGGGGGGAGAGTTCCTCAGCCCGGCCTGTGCCCTCTTGCAGTTTGGGACCCCTCAGGGGATGTCCACCTGCTGACTTAGGCCCGCTCCCTGGGGGATTGGGCCTAAGCTGGCACTCAGACATCCCTCTGGCAGCCCAGGAGCCCTGGGAGGATGCCCACTTGCCAAGTGGGAGCAGGCCTAAGCTGCAGTCAGACATCCTTAGCACTGCTGAGGAGGCAGGAGAGGCTCCCACCACCACCGCTGTGCCGGCAGCCATCAGCCTGGCTTGTGGCTGAGCAGAGCTCCCCCTGTGGGAGTGCACTGACCACCAGGGGCAGCTCCTGCATTGAGCATCTGCCCCCTGGTGGTCAGTGTGTGTCATAGTGACCAGTCATTCCCAGTCATTCTGCTGTTAGGGTCAATTTGCATATTACCCTTTTATTATATAGGATATTCCTCACCCAGGGATGTTTTTCTACTAGTTTTAGGGGGAGTGGAAGGAAAAGTGAAAGAGAGAAATATCAATGTGAGAGAAACACATCGAATGGTTGCCTCGACCAGGGCCCGGGCCAGGGAAAAACCTGCAACCGAAGCCCGTGCCCTTGACCAGGCTCGAACCCAGAACCCTGTGGTCCCCAGGCCGGTGCTCTATCCACTGAGCCAACCAGCCAGGGCTGATGGCACTACGTAACTGTCTGCTCCAGGGCACAGCGGGTGCAGTGCCATCCCATCCTCCCCCTCACACGGGAGAGGGGGGTAACAACGGCAGGACGTTGGGCAGAGGGAAACGCAGCTACACCAGCGTGGGGGTCCTGCCCAGACGGCCCCCGGCTGTGCCAGGCCCGGCCATGCTAGCCGGGGTGAGTGGACCAGGAGTCGGGGCCTAGGGCAGCTGTGGGACGCGAGGGAGGAAGTGCGTGCCCTGCACTGCGCAGCTGTCACACTAAGGAGCCTCATACCCCTTCAAGGGAGTTCTAGGAATGATGACTATTGTTCCCTCCTTCCCTCCATTGGCGGCCATGTCACCCGACGCCCGATTGCAGGGACGAGCAGCTGCACCTCGCGGCCGGGAGACGGCTGCGGACAGAGGTGCCATGTGCGGCACGGACGCTGTCCGGAAAGGCTGGGCCTTAAACACGCCAGGACCCAAGGGATCGGGTCCCCAGCCTCCTCCTCGGTGGGGCCCGTGCGTCTGCGGCCACACTTCATTCCATCACCTGCCTCCCGTGCTCCCACCGGACTTGCTCCGGGGCACGTCTGGTTTCTTGGTTTTCATGCTGTTTTGTAGGACTGCCCCGAACCTCGGTCATGCGTGTGGGCTACCGCATACCGTCAGCACTTCCACTCACACACACGCCCACAGGCACACACACACACGTGTCAGCCCAGCCCAGTGCCGGCGTCACATGTCACATGACCAACGCAACCTTCCGACACCCTCAGCTCACAGGCGCGTGAAGACCCACCAGCTCCCATCTGACCCTCCCCCTGGGGGGGGGTGATGCTCGACATGAAAATACCCTCGTCCCCCCCCGACCCCGGGGGCGAGTGACTCTCAGCGAAGAGCTGCCTCTGCTGAGGCTGTTTGCGTGGCCGCGCCCTGTGCGTGTGCTCGGGGGCCCTGCCTGATGGGACTCAGAAGGTTTTGCTCGGGTGGGTGGAGGTGGCATCTCACTCCTGAGACGGGGCGCACCCCGGCAGGCCTGGGCACGGAGAGGCGCGCCTCAGACCCAGTCGGGGGGGCGTGCGACCGTGATTCTCTTAGGCTTCGTGTGTGTGTGTGTGTACATAGTGTGCGTGTGTGTGCATGTGTGTGCATGTGAGTGTGTGTGTTTGTTTTCTGTGCGACTATGGACCTTTCGCTGAAGATATTAACAAGGGCAGCGGGTGTATGTGGCAGGTGCTGTTTCTCAGCAGCACACAGACTGGCCAGTGGTCACGCCTGCCTGTGGCTTTAAAAAGACAAAACATGAGCCCTGGCCAGTGTGGTCAGTGGTTAGAGCGTCTGCCTTGGGACCAAAGGGCACGTGTGTCCTTTGCAGGCTCCTCCCGGCCCTGGTGGGGGTGCATGTGGGAGGCCACCGATTGATGTGTTTCTCGCATTGACGTTTCTCTCTCTCTCTTCTACTCTGCCTGGAAATCAATGGGAAAAATACCCTCCAATGAGGATTAACAACAACAACAAAAAAGAAAAAAAATGGAAATCTCTTAAGAATAGATTCTAAGCCTGGCCGGTGTGGCTCAGTGGCTGAACCGCGACCTACGCACCAGGAGGTCAGGGTTTGAATGATTCCCGGTCAGGGCACAGGCCCGGGTCGTGGGCTCGATCCCCAGTGGGGGGCATGCAGAAGGCAGCCGATCTGTGATTCTCTCTCATCATTGATGTGTGTCTCTCTCTCCCTCCAATCATCTCTGAGGTCAATGAAAACATTGTTTGAAAACCAGCACCTGCTTCATCACATAGTCGAGTGGGACCGCCTCTGAGGGACATAGAACTGGACGTCCGGGGCCTCCAACAAGGAGCGGCTGGCAGACAGCAGCTCAGGACACACTGCCCGACGTGAGTGTGGCTCATGGGCCAGACGATGCCGCCGATGCCACATCTTTTAAATCACAAGCAGCCGGCAGTGTGAGTCCCAGAGCCCACAGTCACAGCCACCCCTCCACGCCCCGGGCCTCCCTGGGCCTCCTGCGCGGCGAGGAGCGACTTCGGGTTTAGATGAAAGGGGAGGAGCGTGTGTTCATCCTCGGGCTCCAGGTGCCGCCTGAGACCGCGGCCTGAGCCGCACACGCCTCCTCTGGGCGCTGACTGTTCTCAGGGCCTGTTTGTGCAGGTGCCAGCGGCTCATGGGTTCAGCGCCAGGTTGGTGCCAGGGGTGGGAACACGCAGGATGGTGACAGGTGATGCCACAGGATGGTGCACCTGGAGCCCGTGTCCCTTCATTAGCCCGTGGCACCCAATAAACGCAACCAAATAAACACACAAACACAAAACATAAAGCTACGCCAGGGACTCTCCCAGTCAGCCGGTGGCAACTAGACGCACACGTATTGGCAAAAGGGCCTCAATCGGGTCTCTCGCCTCTGGACCCAGATGGGGGCGCATCTCACTAATTCACGGCCAATTAGGCCTTCACGGTTTGGCTCAGTGGAGAGACCATCCACCTCCAGACTGAAGGGTCCTGGGTTCGATTCCCGGTCAGGACACATGGCTGGGTTGCAGGCTCCATCCTCAGTGGGGGGCGTGCAGGAGGCAGCCGATCTATGACTCTCGCTCGTCATGGCTGCTTCTCTCTCTCCCTCCCTCTCTCTCCCTTCCTCTCTGACATCAATACAGATACACACACATCTATGTCACAGTGTAAGTGCTAGGACTGCAGAGCAAACTACAGAAACTCCCACAAAAGCTTGACTAGTTCAGAGACGTGGGCAAAGCAGTGGGAACTAAAGCTACTTTCCCATCCCAGTGCCTGCACCTCCACCTCCTCTTCCTCCTCCGCTTCCTCCTCCTCTTCCTCCTCCTCCCCTCCTCCACTTCCTTCTCCTCTTCCTCCTCCTCCCCTCCTCCCCTTCCTTCTCCCCTTCCTCCTCCTCCCCTTCCCCCTCTCCCCCCCCTCCTCCCCTCTCAGGCATGTGGTGAGGTGAGATCACATATGGGCAGCCTTTGTTCCCAGGCCAAGGCTGATGATCTGTCCTCATTAAATGCCTCTCCCCTGGGGCATCCCCCGTAAAGGGTCTCGCTGAGGCTGAGTCGGGTCCTCCTGTGGCTTTTGTCAGCTGGAGACAGGCGTGTCTCTCTCCTTTTCTTACCTCGAACAACAAGAATAAACAACACAGAACACTCATTCCTTGTTACTCGGCTGGGAGTGCTCTCGGCCCAGTGTCCCCACCTCCGCTTGGTGTCCCCATGAACGAGCGCAGGAGAGGTCAGTGGGGGAGGGGACTTTCGACAACGAAGAATGGAAAAGTGGGTGCAGGGGACACAGGGGGCCGGGCGGGGGCCTGGGCTCTGGCCCGCCTTTCCCAGCCGAAGGCACTTTCAGGTGAGCCAGCGACGCGGTGCAGCTGGGATTCGCTTCTGGAAGATGAATTCACGCGTTTTTAAGGCCTAGGAGCCTTTCCCATGAAGGTAACAGAACTCAGCAAAGCCGGCCAGTGGTGCTGGGCAGTGCGGCTCGGAGCACCTCGGCCTGAGGCTGCATCTCGGTTCCCCCCTCCTCGCCGGGGCCATGAACCCCGTCTGTGCTGCTGGAAAGAGGGGAATGGCTGTGTTGTATGTGCTCGGGCTGCAGAGCAAACCCGTGTGGGAGGGAACGGAAGGATCCCCGGGCCCAAAGGGGAAATGCAAGCAAAAGCCAGCCGGTGCTTCAGCTTAGGACGCGGAGCATGCAACGCCCGTTCACAGCCCTGACAGATGTACACAGGTGGTTAAGAGGGTGAGAGAGGAAGGTAAGCCCCTGTAGGACAGTTCCATATGATGCCTGGGAGTCCCCCGTCCCCGAGGGTGGGCTGTGCAGGGACCCCCTCGAGGGGCCGTGCGAGAGCTGAGGGCCACCTCGCGGTGAGACACCCAACAGCCGGTCCAAGCCCAGGACCCAGGCCTCATGGCAGCCGCAGCGGGGCGGGCTCCTCCGCAGGGGATGAGAGGAAAGGTCTCACCTCTGGGGCCGGCTCCCCGACCACAGCCTCCGTGAATCAGCAGGGAAACAGGAGACATTGTGGTCCCAGGGCGGCCGACCGCCGGAGCCGAGCGCGGGCCCCTGGGTGTCAAGGTCACTGATTGCGGGACGTTTGAGGAAGGTCACGGCCAAGAGGAGCCCGGGAGCCTTAGAGCTGAAGGTCGGGTGCCCGGGTGGGTCTGGGCACAGAGCGAGGACATCAGCCAGGAACTGACAAGAGCGAGTGAGCTGTGAGCTGCCGTCAGTGACAACATGCCGGTCGGTAACGGGGACCCGCGTCCCCCACCCAGGACGACGTCAGCGACAGGAGCACGGTGTGAGGCCCGGAGGCGCGCTGTCTCCCTTCTTCATTGGTCACGACATCCGCCTCCGTGACCCCCTGCTCCCTCCCACTCGGCACCAGACACTGCGGCTCCTGCCGGCCCAGGCCTCCGGCTAAGGCTTCGTCAGCGAGTCTTCCTTTCACTTCACAATTAGCACTAAGGACTCCCTCGCTGAGGCTTTTGTGCCCATGGCGTGTACGCTCTAGACTCTAATCTACCGCTGTGTCTCCGCGCGTAATTAACATATTCCGGCAATTCCTAGTTACTATTTATGACTCCCACTGCGACGTGCGCGTGGGGAAGGTTGGATGAGCCACGGTGAGAAGGGACAACGCTTAAGGCTGAGCAGGAGCTGGGGGACGGGGCTGCGTGTGCTGCTGAGGAGGCTGGACTGTCCCTGCAGGCGACTGCAAATTGAGACACGGAGGCAAGGGGAGGCCTGCTCTCGGGGACGGCTCAGGGCCTTTCTTTAAAAATATGCTTATTGATGTCAGAGAGGAAGGGAGAGGGAGAGCGAGATGGAAACATCAATGATGAGAGAGAATCATTGACCGGCTGCCTCCTGCACACCCCCAACTGGGGATCAAGCCCACAACCCAGGCCTGTGCCCTGACTGGGAATCGAACCATGACCTCCTGGTTCATAGGTCAAAGTTCAGCCCCTGAGCCACACCAGTCGGGCAGATCACCTGGATCTTAACTGATTTTCTTTCCAGATATTATAAATTGCTAGTGGCCCAGTGCACGGATTCATGCACATTGAAAGGAAATTAACTGGACGAAATAATTTAATATCACTCTCCGCCCTTCTCTATAATAGTGTCCACCAAATTCACGATCGACAATAATAGATGGAAACACACACCTGCGAATGGCGCCAGCGGGAGCTTTATATGTGTCGCACATGCGCGAGTCAGCTTAGCCTTTTATAGACGTAGAATAAACTTGCTTATAGACCTGCTTTCTGATGTAGCTAAACTTTTCCAGCCAGTGAAGCACCCCAACTTCTCTTCCAGGTAATTGTTAGCAACACAGCAGTAAATGTCAACACGAAGCAGATTATTATTGTAGATCAGCAGGGAGAACAAAGGGTGAATATTTAACTGCAGCCGTGTCTGACTATATTCTGTGCAGCGAGAAAACCTGAGTCATTTTCAAGGTCCACCATTTCTTTCCTCTTTTCAGTCGGGGCAAGGTTCTAAGCTTTCTAAATCTCTGTTTTCCGGCTAATGAAAAGAAAATAGGATTCCACCGCATCTCCTATCTGCCTTCTCCTGGACTGCTGTGAGGATCAACTGGGATGAGGCACAGAAAATGCTCCACAGACATTTGGTTAAAGTGTGAAATGTTTGCATCTGGTTATTAAGCAAGTCAGGTTCCTGGGCTGAAGGAACTGCAAGGAAGCTAGTTGCTAGGGAGAGGAAGCCGGGCGTTGCTATGTGATGTCATTACCCGGTGTCAGGAAATTAATTGGAAGAAATATTTTAATATTTTAGCCCATTTCCAGGCTGGGCTGGGCTGTGGGCTGCATTTTGTGTCATGGAGTCTTGGCAGCGTCGTCTGCGACTTGGTGGCTGTCACTCCGGGGTGGTGGTGGGGCCTGTGTCCCACTTGGGGGAAGCCGGGTGTTGCTTTGTGGGCACCAGGTCCAAGGTGCATTTCTCTGTAAATGGGTGGTGCACATCACGGCAGCTCCTGCATTGAGCGTCTGCCCCCTGGTGGTCAGTGTGCATCACAGCAACCAGTTGGACAGTCGGACACTTAGCATATTAGCCTTATATATGTATACATAGATTGAGCGTGTTGAATCCTACAAAAATATCCCCGTGGTATGGGTCACACACCAGCTGTTGGCTGGGTCGACTCAGTGAAGGGCTTTGCAGAGTAGGGTCCCCCAGCAGGAGTCTGCGTGCTGAGCCCTGAGTAACAGCCTTACCTGGCAGGAGTTTCTGTCCTTGAAATGGATTCCTTGCATCAGGACATAAAAGGAAAAGGGGGAAGCTCTGCTCCCACATAAAGCCCCTCCTCCCCGGCTCTAGGAAATGGGTGGAGGGAGGTCAAGGATGACAGTGTCCTCCTTGAACTTTGAAACAGCATTGATTCAAGTTCTCTTGCTTTGAAAACTATTTGGGAAACTACAGAAGGGGTGGCATTCAGTTTCTGGTTCAGTCCCTTCAGAGGAAAAGGCCTGGGAAAACCTCTCTCCCTCCTGTTGTTGACTCAGACTGAAAGGAAGACGCGCTTAGTAGGTGAACACGCGCTTAGTAGGTGAACACGCGTTTAGTAGGTGAATGCGTGCTTAGTAGGTCCAAGATGGGTGTATTCCTGATCAGCACCCGCAGAGCTGGCTTCGCTGTGCCTTCTCATCCTGCATGTGGCCAATGAGACATAAGCCTGGTCACTTGGAAGGTAGCTCCCGTCCCTAAAAAGTTTCTCTGAATTTAACCAGTGGCCTTGCTTAATCCAGAAGACACTTTTCATGGTGTTTTGTGAAGATGGGAGAGACATTTTTCGCTTTGATAAATGTGCTGTATTTCAAGCTGCCACTGAGGAAGCATGCAATGAAAGTTTACAGGTTGACCAGCATTTCACCAGCGAGAAGGATGTTGCTTAAAAGATAATACGATAATTACCAGCAAATTAAATTAACAGAAGGCTCCTCTCTGTCCCTCCTTCCTGGGTCTTGGGATTAAACTATGACATTTGAATTTCTTGCTCAGTGCTCCTCCTTGTATCCAGTATCACTAGTTTTTAGCAAAAGTCCTGAGGCTCACACCTACACCCCCCCCTCCCACATCCAGGTGCCTGGGTTACACCGTGGAGGACCGACAGCAGGAAAGAGAGTTGCCTGGCCAAGTATCAGATCCTGCAGCATCCGAGGTGCCTTCCCCACAAAGAACTGGCGAGAGAAGAGAAACAACAACAACAAAACACAAAGAAGCCTCAGGTTCTGGCACTGTCTTCCTTGTGGCTTAGCTGGTGCATTTGTGCTTTTGTACAGAGAGATCTCAGGCGGGGAGTCCTGGGCCCCGCAATTAACATTCCACAGCGGCTCCCGTCACTAATTACAGCATCGCTGGGACAATCGGAGGATGAGAAACGCTCGGCACACCTCTGCTTCCTCCTCCCTGGCGGGACACCACTCTCTGTGGCTGGCAAACTGTCCTGCAGATGCGGGCGAGTGTGGGCAGAGGCGGCATCACCCGCTGCAGGTCCTGCTGCTGGCCAGGTCCCGGCTGCCGCTGGGACTCATCGTGATGAGCGGTCGTCGTGGAAACCTCCCTCTGAGACTCCTGTAGCCGAGACCTCCACCTCCAGGCCCTGCTTGATTGTTTGGCTAATCCTCCCCCGAGGACATTTTCCGTGGATTTTTAGAGACAGTGGGAGAGGGAGGGAGGGAAAGGCAGAGAGAAACCTCCATGTGAGAGACACACATCGACTGGCTGCCTCCTGCGCGCACCCTGACCAGGGCAGGGCTGGGGAGGAGCCGGCAACCCAGGTACGTGCCCTTGACCCGCTTCGAACCCGGGAACCCTCGGTCCACAGGCCGACGCGCTATCCGCTGAGCCACCGGCCAGGACACAACTTCAGGATCGCAAGCAGCTTCCCAGTCGGACCCGCCTCCAGCCCAGGCCATGGCCTTCTACCCCCTGCAGGTGGCGGGGCTGGTGCTGGGCGTCCTGGGCCTGGCCGGGGCCCTGGCCACCACCCTCCTGCCCCAGTGGCGGGTGTCCGCGTTTGTGGGCAGCAACATCATCGTCTTCGAAAGGATCTGGGAAGGGCTGTGGATGACGTGCGTGCGGCAGGCCCGGGCCACACTGCAGTGCAAGCTGTACAGCTCCCTGCTGGCCCTGCCCCCCGTGCTGGAGGCCGCGCGGGCCCTCATGTGCGTGGCCGTGGCCCTCGCCCTCACGGCTCTGCTCGTGGGCGCCTGCGGCCTGAGGCAGGTGCAGTGCACGGGCTCCGATGAGAGGGCCAAGGCGTATCTCGTGGGGGCGTCCGGGGCCCTCCTGCTCCTCACGGGCCTCTTCGTCCTCATCCCCGTGTCCTGGACGGCCCACATCGTCATCCGGGATTTCCACGACCCCGCGGTCCACGTGGGGCAGAAGCGTGAGCTGGGGGCCGCGCTCTTCCTGGGCTGGGCCAGCGCTGCCGTCCTCCTCGCCGCAGGGGCTCTGCTCTGCGGCTTCTGCTGCTGCAGCTGGAGGACGCGAGGGCACCGGCGCCCGGCCCCCAGGTCCTGTGTGCCTCACAGGGGGCCACACGGGGACCCTGCCGCGCCCAGGAAGCCTTCCACCAGCTATGTCTAGGCCTGCGTGGCTCCAGCTGGGGGGTGGGGGGTGGGGGGGAGAGGCGGCCAGTGAATTTGATGAAGTCCTGCTGGGACCTGTGAGTGCGTCGGCCGGAGGACTCCCCTCATGGCTCCATCCGAGCTGAGATGGAGGGTGAAGGGCACACGGATGGGGTGGTCGCCTGCCGTGGGGATGAGGACGCACCGCGGGCGCTGACCTCGCGCAGGAAGAGCGTTTACCGCCGTGGACTCGGGCTCTTTCCTGTCCGTGTCGTCTGCACACAGTGGGGCCGCAGTCGTAGTGAAGGGTGGGCGCCTTGGGCTGGACACTCAGTTATCACCTCCAAGAAAGCCACCGACACGCATGCCGAGCGACGAGGCACCTAAAACCGTGTCCCCTCCACGGGCCTCCCACCAACGCCTCCCACCCACAGCGATGACCTCGCGTCAGAGACATCGGCCGGAGGACAGCAGGCAGCCGTTCAGGTTCTGATTGCATTCTCCAAACTGCGGCCACGCCCAGCCCACCGGAGACTGTGTTCCTGGGGGACCCTAGGCGCAGCGGCCGGCGTGTTGGGGGGACGGGCTGTGACTCACCCTCAGATGCATCAAAAGATGATTTGAGGGCAGTTAATGTATCCAGTTACACTCACTTAGATTACAGAATCAGAAGCCACGTGTGATTAAGAAATAAGATGCTTCCATAACCTATGATTTTCACCTACAAGCAGACCTGTCTTTTTTTTAAACTTATTTTTATTGATTTCAGAGAGGAAGGGAGAGGGAGAGATGGAAACATCAATGATGAGAGATGATCATTGATCGGCTGCCTCCTGCACACCCCCCACTGGGGATCGAACCCACACCCGGGCCTGTGCCCCGACCAGGAATCGAACCCGGGACCCTTCAGTCCGCAGGCTGACGCTCCATCCAGCGAGCCTGCTGGCCGGGCCAGGCCTGTTGTCTGTATGAGGCCCATCCATGGACACAGCAAACACCGTTCTCCTCAAGGGAGACGCGCGCCCGAGCAGGGCCCTGGGGCCTGGAGGGGAAGGGACCGTTAGTCACCAAACAGGCCGCCCCACGGGGTGAAACCAAGACTCGGGGGGTGACTCAGGCAGCAGGCAGGTCACGCACACGGCCTGGCGAGGCACTAGGTCCCGTGTGAATTACACGCATTGTGCTCTGCTCTCCGCCTCTGTGTGCATGAACCAGTGTCAGGTGAAACATGCGGGGGGGGGGGGGGCGGACGTGGGTGGAGCGGGTTCGGAGGTCACTTGGGAATATCTCCTCTGTGCTGTCTGACCTTCAGTGTGTTTATTTTGTAGAAAATGTATCCCTTTACCCCCCTCACGGCAATGAGCAGACTGGATGCGTTTATGGCGCGCCCGTCCTGATTGTAATAAAACACAGTGGCTATGCTTTCAACGGTGTTGATTGAAAGGGGGGGGGGCTTTGAGAGTGAATTTCTGTCCTCAAAGGACCATCTGGGACGCTGAACCTTAACATCAGAAACTACGAAAGGCTGGTGCCCCCAAACCTCACCGCCCTCCCCAGTCACAGCCCGTCGAACCCTCGGTCCCGTACGACCAGGTACAGCAAAGGCGGCTCAGCTGAGGGCAGGAGATGGAGGCAACACCTTCCAGAAAAACCAGGCTGATTGACCTTTTCCTGCGGGGTTTTCTGTCTCACCCCAGTGCATGAAGGTTAAGGAGTGGGGGCATGGGAGGTGGAAAGGAGACGTTTCTCTTCTTTGGCAAATAAGTGACAAAGGACAGAGAGAGGTTGTCATGGAGTCACCGTCTCCCCGGGCTCCTGGCAGGAGGGACCGGCCTGCGGGGGGCGGGGTCCAGGCCTGTGAGGCGAGTGTCCTGCGGCCAGAGGGTCGGAGGGGAAGATGCAGCTCTGGGGGGATCAACATGACAGGACGGGCTGAGAGCTGCTGCCCTCGCTCCTTCATGAATCCGTGTGGTTCAGGGGGGTCACCTCTCCCTCCCTCCTTCCCTCCCTCCCTCCCTCCCTCCCTGCTGCAACGTTTCCCTATCGAACCCACAGACAAAGCATGTTTCTGCCCCCCCCCCAAACCCGACTCTAAACAACTCCTCCCGGCGTGGAGTTGGTAGCAATGAGCCATCAAGTGGATTCTGAGATAAAGCTGGGTCAGAGAATGGGGGGGAAGGGGGGCAGGAGATGGAGTAACACGGGGGGGGGGCACTACAGAGCATGCAGGGGCACCCAGGGTGGGAAGGGAGCAGGACCTTCAGCAGGTGCAGCCGTGGAAACGAGGGGCGCTCAGCCTCCCCCTCCCCATCCCCGAGGGAAGCAGGGCCAGGGCCTGAGCTGATGGAGATGCCTTTTCTCAGAAGCCCCAGGACAACTGTCTGAGGGGCCGCTGGGGGCCAGGGAAGGGGCTGAGGCTGAGGCAGGTGACCACTGGCTCCACCTCCCTCGATCTGCTCAGGCCACAGGCAGCGGGACTAGCAGACTCACATCCGCCTGCTGCACCCCCCCCCTCCGCTGCCCCTCACCCTCCTCCCTCTTCCCCTTCACCCTCTGCTGGCCTCAGACCGGCCGCGCGGAGCTCCCACCCCTGCTGCATTTTGCGCCTGGGAATGCCTTCTGTTTTGACTTTTCCTTTTAAAAATAAATACATTTTTTATTGATGTCAGAGAAGAAGGGAGAGGGAGAGAGAAACATCAGCGATGAGGGAGAATCATGGACCGGCTGCCTCCTGCACGCCCCCCACTGGGGATCGAGCCCACACCTGGGCCTGTGCCCTGACCAGGAATCGAACCCCGACCTCCTGGTTCACAGGCCGACGCTCAGCCCCTGAGCCTGTTGTATCAACTTTTCTATTCAGAAGGTTTGTGTGTGACGCCAACGGCCGTTCAAGAGTGTTTCCCGAACGCCTGTTTTTAAGAGAAAATCTCGTTAACTGACTCGGATGGAACCCGAGGCGTGCATATGTATGATGTCCTCCGTGAATGTGCGTGTTCCTACTGCGTGTTCTGTCTAAGAGCCGTGAGATTGGTTTCTGACTCCCATCCTCTCGTCGGCTTAGCACACGGCTCACGAGGGGCTGTGCTCCCCCCTGGGCGGTTTTCCTTCTGTTCGATCGCGGTCGTCGGGACACAGACATCGGTCGTCTGTTCTGGGCACCACGTGTGCGGGAACACTCTCTCCCGATCGAACACCACATCTTCCTTTCCTATTTGCTTTCCATAAACAACCGGAGCGATGTCTCCTGCCCCCTCCAGCCGACGCCGCCTCCTGCCGAGACCCAGGCCCGCAGGCGTCACCCCGCACTCAGGACCAGGCTTTAACCACCCGCCACAGGCCCTCGGTCTCACCTCCCTCGGTCAGCGGGTCCGACTCAGCCGCTCGCTCCCGTTCACTCCCAGCATCTCCCATGCGACCTCCCTCCACTCTCGCCTCCCTGCCTCCTTCCAGATGCGCCTCCTTATTCGTGTCCCACACTGCCATGAAGGGGGTTCTCACCCGCCAGCCTCCTACGTATCGAAAAATCGTTGGACTTCTCATTTCTGCTCCTACGAACGCTCAGCGTCTTCGCCTCCATCCCCACGGCGGCCTCATCGTCTTTGCTCTGAGGACCAGACGCAGACGCCCAGCCCGACCCCCTCGAACTCCACACACACACTCGCCCGTGCCCATTGCACACCTGACAGGCACCTCCCGTGGAACACGACAACGTCCCGCTCTCGAGCGCTTTCCTGCCCCTCCCGCCCAGCTGCCCTCCGTCCCCAGGTGGCAAGTCTGTCCCCTGGGTCAGTCAGCTCTCAGCTCTCGGAACTACTTTGCGTCCTCTCCCTCCTCCCGCCTGAGCTCGCTGCCCAGCGCGTCTCCCTCCCCCAGCACCGTCCACCCGGGGCCTCTCGGCCGGATACTAGTCACGGCCACGTCGCTGGCCTCCTCGCTGCTATTTGTTCCTCAACAAGCGATTTCAGCTCAGCAACCAGAGCTGCCTTCCTACCATCTGAGCCAGAGGCAGCCAAGATGCGTGGCCAACGGCGTGGACTGCGGAGACCCACACGTGGGCATCGCGCTCAGCAGCCACGTGACCCCGCGTGGATAACCTCACGGGTGCGGTAGCGGAGACGGGTCAAGGCGCTGACTGCCCGCCCCACTTCATCTCCACAGGCCTCACGTCCTTCTCTATAAACTAGAAATAAAGGTGTGATCCCTCCCCCCCCGGCCGCCGGCTCAGGGATGGAGCACGGACCCACCAACCAGGAGGTCAGGGTTTCATTCCCAGTCGGGGCTCGTGTCCCAGATTCAGGCTCGACCCCCAGTGGGGGCCGTGCAGGAGGAAGCGATCGATGGTTCTCTTGTCGTGGGTGTTTCGCTCTCTCTCTCCCTCTCCCTTCCTCTCTCTGAAAGTGAATAAGAAATACATTTTATTTTATTTTTTTAAAATATATTTTATTGATTTTTTTCCAGAGAGGTAGGGAGAGAGATAGAGAGCTAGAAACATCGATGAGAGAGAAACATCGATCAGCTGCCTCCTGCACACCTCCTCTTGGGGATGTGCCCACAACCAAATACATGCCCTTGACCAGAATCGAACCTGGGACCCTTCAGTCCGCAGGCCGACGCTCTATCCACTGAGCCAAACTGGTCAGGGCAAGAAATACATTTTAAAACCACGTGACCGATATGTAGAGATGCAATGAAGATTAGGTCTCATGACTGTCCCGCTGATCAAGGTCGGTGAAATAAGACAAACCCTGGCTGGCCCTTTCCTTCAGGCCCAGGTTCTCAGCTCTGCTTCAGTCGGGGAAAGGAGTGAACTGAATGTGTGACACTGTTGTTATTGAAGACTTTGCTGTGCAGCCCTGGCCAGTGGCTCAGTGGTTAGAGCATCAGCCCGTGGACTGTAGGGTTGCGGGTTTGACTCCTGGTCAAGGACATGGGCCTCAGTTGCAGGTTCGATCCCCGGCCCCGGTTGGGTTGGGAGCAGGAGGCCACCCACAGATTGTGTCTCTCTCATGTCCATGTGTCTTTCTCTCAAAATCAGTGGAAAAATTATCCTCACTCCTCAGTGAGAATAAAACAAAAATAGTTTGTGGTAGAAGAACGAACGCCGTTCGAGTGGAGGCAGCATCTCGGGAGCGACCGGCGAAGGACAGCGCGGAGACGGAGTGAGAGCTGCGAGCGGAGGGGCTGTCATGGAGGCGGTGGGTGTCGGGGTCCCTCCCGCCAACGCCAGCACCCCCACTTCGATGGCTGAGCGCGTATATATCACAGTGGAGGCAGCTCCCACCGGGCACTACATCTCCCCCCTGGACTGCCGGGAAGAACGCGAGCGCAATCACGTGACGAATGTTTTAATCCTGAGCTTGTCCCATTAACCTGTTCGTGTCGTAAAAAATATGTGGCAAGTTGGTTGTGTCTATACTTTTCTGTCTTCCTCTAAACGCTTTTCTTTTAAAAACGGCTCAATAGCCCAGCTGGTGTGGCTCAGGTGGTTGAACATCGTCCTAGGCACCAAGGTCACCGGTTAGATTCCAGGTCAGGGCACAGGCCCGGACTTGGCACCCAGCAGGGGGCAGGCAGGAGGCAGCCCGTCATTGATTCTCTCTCGCGCTGATGTCTCTCTCTCTCCCTCTCTCCTCCCACTCCCTTGATTTCTCTCTAAAATCAATAAAAACATATTTTTTAAAATAGCTCAGTATTTCACCAACATCTTCTTAAAATTTGCATGTCCTATAGCATAAAAGCCTAATATGCTAAATGTTCGGTCATCTGGTCATCTGTTCAACCAATCAAAGAGTAATATGCTAATGATATGCTAAGGCTGATCAATCACTTGCAATGACATGCACTGACCACCAGGGGGCAGAAAGTTGACCGGTCGACCAGTCGCTATGATGTGCACAGACCACCACGGGGCAGACGCTCTGACCGGGAGGTTAGCTTGCTGCTGGGGTCCGGCCGATCAGGACTGAGTGAGACGGGTCAGACACGCCCTGGAGCCCTCCCATGGCCCCTCCCTGGCTGGCCAACCTCCCACGTCCCTCCCTGGCCCCAGTCGTGCACCGGTGGGGTCCCTCGTCCTGGCCTGCACCCTCTCGCAATCTGGGCTGAGGGACCCTCTCCCTTTGAGTGCACATATTTCACGCACCAGGCCTCTAGCATTTTATAAAATGTCAGAAAAACAGTATTTCCCCCCAATACTACCCTAGGACATGCCTGTATAACTCAAATACAGCCTTTAAAGCAGGGTCATGTGTATATTTATAACATCATCCGCAGGCCATATGGCATCGTCAACTTCAACATGAGCCGGCTCTGTCGGTCAAACATTGAATTAACTCACCCAGGGCCTCGGCAGGGCCAGACCCAGTGACCTCCGGGCCTGTACACCCACGTGTCGGACACTCGCACCCTGACTTAAAGCGTAGACGGGAATCCTGGCAGCCGTGCACCTGCTTGGTTTAATGATGGCGGTTTGTGTTTGCGCGAAGAGACACGAGACTGTGAGAGCTCCTAGTGGCACCGTCTGCAGACGGCCCCCAGCGCACACCTACACCAGGTGGAAACAGGACCTGCCAGTGGGGCCGTGACCGCAATCACCGGCAGAGCCACCACCTTCGCGGGCCATTCCCGATGCGGCTCAGCTTCTCCGCCGGCGGGTCCTGCTCAGGAGGTGCGACCGCTGACCTCTCACTGATGTTGCGCTTCTATGCCTCAGCAAAGCGGGGAGACGAAGCTGCAGCCCGGACTCAGACGCTGATCTCCGAGCCCTTCGCATGCAGGTTCGGACACTAACGTTTTCATCGTGGCTCCTAAAGGGGAGGGGTTTCCATCTCCGTGTGCGAAAGCCAGTTCACAGAAGAGGAACGTTACTTCCTGGGAAGCGGAAATGGTGACCCCTCAGCCGAGACTGAGCGTGAATTCCCCGCGCTGCCCAGCAGCGAGATCCCCTCAAGTCCAAGCAGAAGGGACACAGGGCGAGTGTGTGATGGAGTGACGCCCGGGCATGGATGCAAATGTATGCAAAGCTGGGCCTGCTGTCCCCGAGGGAATGGGAAATGACCTTTCCTTTCTAGGTTCCAAGGAGAGAAGGAGAGAGGGAGAAAGAGAGGGGGGGAGAGAGAGATAAAGAGAGGGGAGAGAGAGGGAGAGGGACAGAGAGATGAAGTGAGAGGGAGGGAGAGAGAGAGATGGAGAGAGGAGGGAGAGAGAGAAATGGAGGGAGGGAGGGGGGGGATGCCTGTGGTTTGCGACTCCGCTAAGGGGGCCACACGCATGGCTCTGCCTTGGTGATGGATGGAGCGTTTTATGCTGACGAACTGGCTCTGTTTCCGGTGTTACTTGGCCTTAGCTGGCAGCACAGCTGTTTGGGTTTCTCACGCCGAGGGTTTTCATGGGCGTTTCTCCGCTCTCCGGCCTGTGGCCCATGTGTGCCTGCATTGAAACTGCATCACTTACTGTTTAAAGAGCAGGAGCCAAGTCTGTCCACGCCCTCAGATTTTCCTAGCCTGCTCCACAGGGATGGGCGGCTACTCAGACCCTTTCGAGAGAATCGAATCTAATAAAAGCGTAATATTGAAATTGACCGTTTCTTCGGGTCTAAACCACGCCCACCAGCCAATCAGAGCCACTGTATGCAAATTAACCCAGCCAAGATGGAGGCCGGCACTCATGGAGCTAGAGTAAACAGGAGACTTCCGTTGCAGCAGGAGTAAAACTGTTTGCAGGCTGGGCTTCTCCTGGCTCCAGGCAACAACATATTTGCAACATTGTCTCAAATATAGAAGCCACAAGCTGAAGCAGACAGGAGGCTTTCTTACCTGCCTAGGCCTCAGCTTAAAGGAACAGTGTATCAATTATAGAAGATAAATAAATCCCAGAAACCTGCTTCCAGCCAGCCTTGCTGGGACATTGGGTCAATAGGAGCTATGGGCAGCCTGAAAGCCTGAAAACAGCCCTAAGCCCGTCACCCAGGCTGGCCAGGCACACCAGCAGTTGGACAACCCCTGAGGGGTCCCAGACTGTGAGAGGGCATAGGCCAGGCTGAGGGACACCCCGAGTGCACAAATTTTTGTGCTCCGGGCCCCTAGTCTCTATATAAAAGCCAGGTCGACCGGTCCCTGGGATGCGCACTGTGGCCAACCAACTAGCCCGATAGGGGCAGGGCTGGCCAGCCGACCTCCCATTGCCCCTCCCCCTGGCCAGCCCCGCCCTGATTGGCCCCCTGCCCCAGCTGTGCATGAATTCGTGCACCAGGCCTCTAATTCTGTTTGTTGTTAGTTCTGTTAGCCACCGCCTGCCAGAGGGCATTCCATGTAGTTTATTTCTTGTGGACGGAACGTTGACGACCAATGAAAGTAGATTTTCATCTCCATCCAGAGTTAGGTGGAGAGTGTCTTCTGAGATGTTCCTTTTCTCCTGCCTTTCAGCCGTCGAAGGTGAGGTCTTTATTCTCTGCATGGAGTTTGGTCCAGACCTGAGTCAGTTCCAGGAAATACCTGCCACATGGGGGCGACGTGCACAGCACGAGCGATAGGCAGACAGTTCCTCTGCAACCCCCGTCCTGATGTTCATGCAGTTTCTTTGTATGAACGCAGCGTTTTGTAAATGTGAGCAAAGGGTGGAATTTCAGAGACACGTGCCCGGCGTCACTCAGGGTGACCTGGATCTAACCCCAGCTCTCCCTCTGGCCCTCCGCCCTCACCCTCTCCCCAACCCTCTGCAAAGGGAACCGGCCCATTTCCTTCTCCCCACCCGCTGCTCCCTTCCCCATTCCTCAGTGACTCATCTAATCCCTTAATCCCCCCACATCCAGCCTTCTTCGCCCCACCCCACCCCCCACGTGAGGTATTCCTCAGTCAGACTTGGGGGCCCGCACTGGGCTCGCCCCTGCCCAGCACACCAGCCTGTTTCCCTCTCAGGCCCACAGCCAGGTGTTCGTAAAGGGTCTGGGTGTTGCCTGTCTTTTCTGGTTTTAAAAACACATAGAGAAGCCGCTCTGTGACCTTTCAACGAGAAAAGTGACCTTAAAACTGTTCTTGCCCAACCGGCGGGGCTCAGGGGCTGAGCATCGACCTATGAGCCAGGAGATCAGGGTTCGAAGCCTGGTCAGGGCACAGGCCCGGGCTGCAGGCTCCATCCCCAGTGGGAGGTGTGCAGGCGGCAGCCGATCCATGGTTCTCTCTCATCACTGATGTTTCTCTCTCTCTCTCTCTGAAATCAATACACATATATTTTATAAAACCAACAACCACCTCTGTCCTTGTGAGCAGGAGGCGAGGCGGTCACCGTCCTGCAAGTGGATGAGGTTGTGATGAGGTATCGTCCCTTCGGAGGGACAGGCCTCGCCCGGAATCTCAGCTCCGGGTTCAAGTTCCAGGGACACTGTTAACCCGGCGACTCGCTGGTCTCGTTCTGCACGGGAAGGCGCCCGCCCACCGGAAAGGCATGTTTCCCACTCAGCGGCGACACGGGTGTGAGGTGTGAGGGGGGTTGCTATGGAGAAGGGAGCAGAAGAGTCACATGCATCGGTCACAAGTCCAAGGTCATCTGGGGGTGAGCCCACAGCTCTGCCGGGCGCCCCTCAGCCACTGGGCCCCAGAGAAGGACCCCCCTCCATGGGGGGGGAGGCGGATCCTGGGGAGGGATCTGGGCCCAAAGTCCACTCCACCCACCAGGTGCGGCCCAGCTTCCAACTGCCCCGTGCTCTCTCCTGACAACTCCCTCGGGAGGGAGGCCTACCAAAGGGGCCTGGGAAGCAAGAGCCTCGAGCGTCTCCATGGACACAGACAGCCCTGCCCTCGGAGGAAACTGAAGGGAAGGCGTATGGGCCCGGGGAGAGGGCCTGGTGTGCAGCAGGGGAGAGGGTGAGGGGACACACGCTGGGCCCCAGGGGCAGTTGAGAGCCAGCCCTCACTCCCCGTGAAGTTTAACCCTTCCAGGTCCCCCATCGACGCACACCTGACATTGCTAAACCATCCGATTCGGGGCTCGCTGTGGGCCCGCTGTGGCCATTCGGACAGGAGCCCAGAGAAGTGTGAAGGGGGCTCCTGTTCCCAGACCCTGCGAGATGGGGCTGAGCACAAGAAACACTGGTGGCTTATGTGTGCGATCCTGTCGTCACTTAGAGCGACTTGAGCAACAAGCTCACACACGTCTGCGACTTGTCTGTGGCACATTATTATTATTATTATTATTATTATTATTAGAGAGAGAGAGAAACATCAGTGATGAGAGAGGATCACTGATCAGCTGCCTCCTGTACCCCCCACACTAGGGACTGAACCCACAACCCAGGCCTGTGTCCTGACGGGGAATCAAACCATGACCTCTTGGTTCATAGGTCAACACTCAACCACAGTTGAGCCACACTGGCCAAGCCATGGCACGTTATTCTAAAAATATAAATAATCCTACATAATAAAAGCCAAATATGCTAAGTGTTGGGTCGTCCAGTCATCTGTTCAACCAATCAGAGTGTAATATGCTAATGAATGCTAAGGCTAATCAACTGCTTGCTATGACGTGCACTGACCACCAGGGGGCAGATGCTCTGACTGGTAGGTTAGCTTGCTGCTGGGGTCCGGCTGCTGGGGACTGAGCAAGAGATCGGACACACCCTGGAGCCCTCCCACGTCCCTCCCCAGCTGGGCACCCACCCACATCTCTCTCTGGCCCCAATTGTGCACTGGTGGGGTCCCTCGGCCCGGCCTGTGCCCTCTTGCAATCTGGGCTGTGGGGACCCCCCCCCCCGAGTGCACAAATTTCATGCACTGGGCCTCGAGTAATAAGTAATTACACTACGGTTTATAAGAGCGGCAAATAGACATAAAGCATTTAGTCTCTAAATTTACTAAAGTGAATCCTCAGGAAGTAGACCAGTAAATTCCCATTTCAGATGAATCTCGAGCTCGGAAGACACCAAATGCTTCCATCCTTGAATTCTTACTAACAGGAAAGTTTGAGGTTAGTCTGATTTCTAAGGAATTCTATCACACAACAGAACATCATCTCAACTTCCTTGGTGAGGCCTTGTCCCTGTGAACATGCTTTGTTTGCATGAATGTGCTTCAAACATTTCCCACAGTGTGTCTCAGTAAATAATATTCTGAAAAAAGCAATATTTAAAATAATTTTATGGTGAACCAAGTTTGGAAATTTCACATTATACCCATGTCTTCATACTGGGTGGTTTGAGATTCCATTAGCATATTAAAATACCAAAGAATGACTCCAGTCAAGAAAACTTAATAGGTTTAACATGAAATTTCCAAAACCCATCAACCGTGAAATCCAGTTACGTGAAATAAATCCAGTTATGTGCAAACCTGGGAGCTCACGTTCGGGAAATGCTGATATCGCTGTATTTTTTGCACCAACCCCAGTTATAATCAGTTGTATGTCTATGTTTTATTTTCTTACTGTAACAAGAGCTTACTTTTAAGCATCATCTTACAGAATCACTGGGGCTGGTAATGGGTACAAATGTTAAAAGGTTCACCCAGGACTGGTTCACGGTTGTCACTCCGTTTTAAAGAGTTCACTTGCTTTAGCACAGATGGTCATTATGGTCAACTCATCCAGTTGGATGCTGACAATAAAAAAGACATATCTTTAGAATAATTGCTTTCAAACTGATTTTTACTTTCATCCACAGTTAAAAAGGAAAGAAAGCTAACATTGCAAGGATAACCCACATACACACACGGTGTCACGAAAAGAAAGGGTTCAAAACCCTCTCGCTGCCACTATCCCTCCTCGGAACGTGGTCTGTCAATTCCAGGCCACGTTCTCACCGTGAATCTGACTGTGGCCCGTGTGCTCCGCCCTCAGAACAGCAAGGCGACTGGGAGGTCACGAATGGGTCGCGCTCCACCCTGCCATGGAGAGTTTAAAATGCTGCTGTAAACACGAATCATTGGAAACTTGGGCTCCGAAAGCATCTCACAGCCACAGCGAAGTGATGTCAGTGAGAAATAAACCAGAGTTACCTGCGTTGATTGCACAAAACGGTGAGGGTGAGAGTGGCCACGAGGTCTGGGAAGGTCTGCTCCACCCCCGCAGACCACCGGTGCCGACTGGAAACTCACCGCTGGGGTTGGGGTTCGGGGTTTGTTTGTGGAGATAAGTGAGTGAGTGACCCCGCTCACGTACAGATTCGCAGGGACCAGCAAATGTATCGCCAAGACCGCCCTGCACCCTGAGGCTCTGAGATGCGAATGTCCTGTGGCACCCAGTGGGAATCACGCTGAACATTTTGCATAAAGCGTCCCCCAGGCGTCGGCCGTGGGGTCTCCCCCAGGCACGTGGGCCACAGGCACTCACGCCAGGATTTCCAAATCCAGGTTCCAGATCCAGAGCCTTTCCGGGCCTTGTGTTACTGGAGAGAAATCTGTGCAAAGTTTTAACACGTCGTAGATGATGGTTAAATTAGCATTTTTTTTCTGTTGGAAAATTCTTTGATTGATAGATTGACAAGCGATGTTTATTCATTAAAAATTACGCTGAATTCTCAGCAGTGTCCTGAGGAGCCGTGTGTGTTTAGCAGTCCCTTCCCGTGGATACCACCCTACATTCCTGAAAAGGGAAAAAATCCCAGCAACAAAACCACATAAATCAAAAGCCAGGGATTCAGATATTCGGAGAAAAAGCTATTAAATAACTAAATGCGTTTTTAAAACTCTCCAATTTGGGGCGCCAACCTGATTTATCGCCTCCCGTTTGTTAGGCTGCTCCGCGGGCAGAGCGTGTAAATCTGAGAGGCTGGCTCGGCGTTTAGAATGATCAGCCGCAGGCCGGGTGCCAACCGCCTGGCTGTGCAGGGGAGCGGGGGCGGGTGACCACCGGGCCCAGGCGAGCAAGTGGTGCGTCCGTGCCCAACGGACCCCGTGCCGCTCCCAGCGCCCAGGCACGTCCAC
>PVJC01006348.1:0-55335 GCA_004026665.1 Murina feae | reverse complement strand
ATCCCATGCATGGAAAAGGTGCTAGTTTGATTCCCGGTCAGGGCTTATACCTGGGTTGTGGGTTTGATCCTTGGTAGTGCCATACGGAAGGCAACCATTGGATGTTTCTCTCTCTTTTTCCCTCTTCCTTCCTCTTTCTAAGCATGTCCTTGGGTGAGGATGATAATAATAATAATAATAATAATAATAATAATAATAACAACAACAATGAAATAAATTTCTAAAAAAATAAAATTAAGTAAATAAAATTAAAACTTCAGGTCCTTAGTCACACTATTCATATTCCTGATGCTCCTTTGCCACATGTGGCTAACACTTAACTGGAAAACATTGGAAAACAGCCGCTCTGTGCACTCGGGAGGTCCCTCAGCCCGGCCTGTGCCCTCTGGCAGTCTGGGACCCCTCGGGGGATGCCTACCTGCTGGCGTGCCTGACCAGCCTGGGTGAGGGGCTTTAAGGCTGCCCATAGCTCCCATTGACCCAACGTCCCAGCAAGGCTGGCTGGACGCAGGTTTTTGTGATTTATCACCTATAATTGATACTGTTCCTTGAAGGCCTGGGGTTATCGTCTATATTTGATACACTGTTCCTTTAAGGCGGCCTTCTAACTACTAACGAAGCCTCCTCTGCTTCACCTCGCAGCGTCTATAATGAAATAATTGTTACTTTTACTGGTTAGGCCGGAGCTGCTCTTTCCTTCAGCTCCAGAGGATTCTATGATTGTTACATTGTTTCAAAACTGCTAGAGGCAGTTTAATCGGAGCTGAGCTGAAGGGCTCAGCTTCACTTTCACTCCTGCCGCAATGGAAAGGGCTGTTTACTCAGGTCCGTGAGTGGCGGCCGCCATGTTGGCTGGGCTAATTTGCATACAGCCGCTCTGATTGGCTGGTGGGCGTGGCTTACCCTGTCTCGGAGAAACCGTTAATTTTAATATTTCACTTTTATTAGTTTAGATTATTATTATTATTGTTATTATTATTATTATTATTTTAATTTTCTCTCTGCTAGTGGAAGTATGTTGTAAACAAACAAACAAACAAACAAAAAGTAACCCTCTGGCCCTTCTTAAAAAAATTCATGGCTTTTGGTCATATGATCATTTATTATAGATCAAAATGAATGAGATTGGTCTGTGACTAGTGAGGAGAATGGGTCTTTAATCAGTTGGACACAGGGTAGTTCTTTGCAGGTATTATGGTGCTGGCCACTTCTTTTAAAGATACTCCATTTATCACAGCACTTCCATGATTCTGACAGCTACATGGACCTATTTTTCTGTAAAGATATTGGTTTTGTAGACAAAGCTCTCTCTTTTGTCAGAATAAAGTAAAAACATTTAGTTCAGCTTCAAATCATATTTGAAAAATATACAAATACAATGGGTTGCATGTGCCACTGTTAGCCCAGGTTACACAGTTGACAGGAAAGCCTTCTGTGGGATAACAACAGAGCCCAGTTAAAGGTAAAAATGCTAGTTGACCAGGTGACGTCATGCGTTTTCTTAACAAGTCCACCAAATCTGCTGGCTGGCCTCAATATCAAGGGAAGCTTTGTCCAACAGCTGCCTGCTCCTCTGTATTAGAAATTCTACCACGTTAGTTTATGCTTTTAATTAACAGACATTTATTGATTATATTAAAAATTCTATTTTGCTTTTACATTTAAGCAACTGGTACAATATAATCAATGAATACCAAAGAGGGAGAGCAAGAAATATTTGAAAAGTTTGTATATAGATTTTCATAATGGTAAGTCATCCTTGTTTATGTTTCTGTAAAATAATGACAAAAAATTTTCTCAGGGTCCAAAAGAGTTTAAAATTATTACACATTATTGTGGCTCAGAATCCCCATCATGGGGTAAGTCATAGAAAAAGGATAAATCTTACGTCCCTTCCCTCTACAGCTAAACACCAACCCCATCTCCCCTCAGCTGAAGTGAACAGTAAATATTTCCACAATGGCTTTGTTTCCGAGCTGCTGGCAAAATCTCAAACGTCATCTAGTTATCAAGTGTCAGAAACTTTGAATTATCAAGAAATGCCATCTTCAATACAATGTGACAATTGCTGAGGGAAAAGCTGCTAGTTTTCATTCAGCATGTGTCACCCTGTTTTCCTGTAGAAAATGGAAATTAGGGTTTGGCATGTAGCATTCTTCAACCTTCCTTGGAACAAAGTGTGGCCACATAAAGTGCTGGCTCATGCAATGAGATATATTAGTGAGTGGAAATTTCAGGATTTATTCCTAAGAGAACAGCTCCACCGTCCTTTCCCTTCTTTCTCTATCTTTCTTTAAGAGTACAGGTATGGTCAATGTGGTTCAGTTGGCTGAGCATCACCCCATATTTAACCAAGAGGCCACGGGTTCGATTCACAGTGAGGTCACGGGTTTGATTCCCAGTGCCCGAGTTGCAGACTCCATCCCAGTTTAGGAAGTGCAGGAGACAGCCTATATATCACTCATAGATTTTTTTCTCTCTCTTTCTCCCTCTCCCTTACCATCTCTGAAAATCAATAAACGTATTTTTAAGAAAAAAGAGTGTAGGTATGGCAACAAATAGCCTTGGACCACTTAAATAGGGCCGTGTCATAGAGAAGGCAGAGCCACAACAAACAAATGCCTGTGTCTATAACTCCATGATGTTAGCGCATTATTCTCACATAGTTTACTCTCACATCATCTCATTAAAGAAAAATCATCTGCATCTTATTTGTGCCATATGTACTATGGATCATTGTTATCATAGAATGTGTTTAATATCTTAAAATTAAAACTAGTGGGGTTTATTTTTTAAAGTCACTTAATTGTCTATTTATTTTACTTTATTTCATTATCCAATATGCTGAACTATATTTTAATAAACTGGGAAATAGAAAAAATTGCATAACATTAAACTTAGTGGAGTTTTAATATATGCATCTATCCTTTCCATAAGAAGAACTATGACCATAAACAAGCAGACTTTAGGTCTGGAAAGCTCAAACACTCTTGCAACTTTAAAATCCAGATCAAGAAAACATTACTATCTTTGGGGTATTATAAAATCACCTTTCCAAGGTGAGAAACCATTTCAGCTTTCTAAGGTGTGGCTACATTCTGTATTAAATTGAAAAGAAAAGAAAAGAAAAGAAAAGAAAAGAAAAAGAGGAATGTATTGACACCATCTTCTATAAACTCCACATGTAAATGGGTCCCAACCAATCATATATTTCTCTTCACCAATCTGTATTTAGAATCTGTAATTGTGTCAGAGACTTGACTTTGGTTTGACTCAAACTGTTGTTTTTTGTTTGTTTGTTTATGTTTTTTTAATCAAGTACTAACCTTTGTAATACTTTATGTAATTAAATAAAAAAATTTAAAAAAAAGGAAGAGTTCTTTGTTGCTGTTTTTTTCTCCCCCTTTAATCTTTTAAGTATAGTTCTAAGTTTTAGCAGGGTTGATAGAACTGTAAAAAAATAGTAATTTTAAAAATGTTTTAAAACTTTCCAAAGGTAACGCTGTTCTTCCAGTTTAGTGGGCATGATTCTACTCCCCCTTGATTGCTGTCAGCGACAACACTATGCAATGTGCCTTATTGATCTTAATTTCATCTTCAGTTATGTGGACCTGTCAGCAATTTATAACTTCTGGTTTTCTTTCTTTTCCTAATCAATACTTCTACACACACACCCACACCCACACACACACACACACACACACACACAATCTCACCTGCTTTGTATAGTATGTGTATGTGAATATGCATTTGCAACTGTGATAAACTGGATGCTGTTTGTTTGTTTGTTTGTTTGTTTTTATGCTCGGATCCTATAGTACTTGACAGAGTAAATTCCAATAACCTCTTGTTAAATCTAATTATAATTAGACTGGCAAGACTGCAGTTAAAAAATAAATAAAGATAAATCTCCACATTATTTTGACTGAATTTTGGAGTAATGTTCAAGCAGATTAATTCATTTTATGTATCAAAATGCACTCTTTCAGACCCGAAAATCCTAAAGGTTCAAATTATTCACATATGAAGATGCCATCATCTAGGATCATTTTGTTGAATTAACTGTCTTTAAAAAGTATGGGTTATGGACAAATAACCAGGTGTACACAGATACTAAGTATGTTAAAAATGCTATTCCCTTAGGAAATGTGGAAGTTACTTTATATGATAACTAATTATTTTGAGTTCCATGCCTAATGAACAAGAATTCACCATAAAAATGTTTATATATTCCATATTCTCACATAGATTAAGGAGAACTATCATAGCTTAATTCATTGAAAAAATTCAAATTGCCTTTTTTCACATAAGTCTATAAACACCATAGTGGTGTTCTAATAAAATTTATGATTTAGGAGGAAACAATGAGATTTCATTTTTCTAACCATACCAATGAGAAAACTAAGACAGAAGGAATCACTGATTGTCTATGTGTAAATATACACATTGATGCAAGTAAAAAGTTTTAAAAAATGATCTCTCATTTACTGAGCATGTACTATAGTCTAGGTGACACACTCCATAGGGAGACAATTTACTGTTGTGGTATTATGCTATTGAGTTATTAAGGAAGGGCTCTGGAGCAGAACTGAGTATACTTTTTTTTTAAGTTTTGAACTGATACTATTTATTTTATTTTTTAAAAATATAAGTTATTGATTTTTTACAGAGAGGAAGGGAGAGGGATAGAGAGTAAGAAACATCAATGAGAGAGAAACATTGATCAGCTGCCTCCTGCACACTCCCCACTGGGGATGTGCCTGCAACCAAGGTACATGCCCCTGACTGGAATCGAACCTGGGACCCTTGAGTCCACAGGCCGACGCTCTATCCACTGAGCCAAACCGGTCATAGCGATACTATTTGTTTTTTAAAATATGTTTTTTATTGATTTCAGAGAGAGGAAGGGAGAGGGAGAGATAGAAACATCTATAATGAGAGAGAATCATTGATCAGCTGCCTCTTTACGCCCCCTACTGGTAATTGATTACACAATATGGGCATTTGCTCTGACTGAGCATCAAACTGCAACTCCTGGTTCATAGGGTGAAGTTAAACACTGAGCCACACTGGCAGGGTAAAACTGAGTGTCTTAACATCTAATAACTGTGTGACATTGGGCACATTACTTCCCTGTTTATGCCTCACTTGTCTGCTCTGTAAAATGAGGTATATATTGACATTTTACTCACGGAGACATTATGGGGATTAAGTAAGTGAAAGTATGTGTTAGAGTACTCACTCCTTGAATCCTGTTCTGCTAAGATAACTGTTGGGTCTGAGTTCCTCTGCCAGGGACTGGACCTCCTCGGATGCTGGGTCTTAGAAGACAGAGAAGACATGAGAAGTTGTCGGCTTTATAAGGAACTCTTTATTGCAGACCAAGTCACCATTGCTACTAAGCAGTCCAGCAAAGCAGTCCTTGCTAATACATTAGCAAACACAGGAGCCATCCTAGCAAAAACAGCCAGCACCAGCTTATCAGTAAAACATCTTCCCTACAATGCAGCCCCCAACATAGGAGCTACACAGAAGCCAGCCACACTGGCTCGTCAGTAACACACTTTATACTAACTTAGACAAAAGCGGCTTCCAGCCAAATGGTGACATCGATCATTTGGCTTATCCAAGGGCATGCTTTTGAAGTGCGCATAGTGAAACCACTGTGTCCTTGCACCTGCCTATGGCAACTTGGCCTTGAACATCCTGACTAGGATTCCCACACTCAGATTGGCCTTGAACCTCCAGTGTTCTCTGCACAGGGCCCCCACAATATGTGTTCCACTTAGAATAAAGTACTCAAAAATTAGTAAGTTAAAGATATTTAGGGAAAATTTGTAGAATGATGATATGTTATTGTAAAAGGAATCTTCAGGACAAAACAGATTGAGATATCATCTATTATGTTGTCCAACGCAAATTACTTTGGATTTCAAGGTAATTTATAAAGTAGTCTCAGGTTTGGTGTTGTTTTTGTTTTTGTTTTTTTTTTATCCAGTTTAACTGCTTCTCTTTCCTCAATAAACCTCCTTTGGTTCAGACTCAGCTCAGTCTCATTGCTATCTCCTAGAGTTGTCTGCTGGGGTAGGCTGAATCATGGTCCTCAAATTCTGCTGGCCTGATTTTCAATCCCTGAAATCTCTAAATGTTACCTTATGTGGGAAAAAATCCATCCTTGCATATGTGATTAAGGATATTGAAATGGAGAGGTTATTCTGGACTATAAGGGAAGGCCAGAGGGAGAGTGAAGAAAAACAGAGGAGGAATGAATGAGACAATAGAGGCAGAGATTATAGGGATTCGGCTTCAAACCAAGGATGCCTGTAGCACCTTGGTTTGCTACAAGAGACAAGAAATTGATTATCTCTTAGAGCCTTTGAAAGGAAGGCAGTTCTGCTATCACTTTTTGGCCCAATGATACTAATTTCAGACTTCTGGCCACAAGAAGGATGAGAGAATGGATTTCTGCTGTTTTAAACCATCTGGTTTGTGGTAATTTGGTACAGCAGCCACATGAAACATATACATATGCTTACTACTGTTTCTTTTTCCTCTCACTTCAGATCTATTGCATTTTTCCTTAACCTAGTCCATGTAGCTGCTGTACAAGTATCATTCATCCTTGTTTTAGCATTCACCGTAAACTTTCTCCTGCCACACCAGCTCTCATGATCTCTTTAGCCCCTAAGTTTTTAAAACTCTTTGCCATGCAAATTAGCCATTAGTTCAGTCTTATAATTGACTAAAGGCCCAGTGCACAAAAATTTGTGCACTCGAGAGGGGGGGAGGGATCCCTTAGCCAAGCCCGGCCTGTGCCCTCTCGCAATCTGGGACCCCTCAGGGGATATCCACCTGCTGGCTTAGGCCTGCTCCCCAGAGGGTTGGGCTTAAGCTGGTAGTCAGACATCCCTCTGGCAACCTAGGAGCCCTTGGGGGATGTTCACTTGCCAGTGGGGAGCAGGCTTAAGCTGCAGTTGGACATCCATAGCACTGCTGAGGAGGTAGGAGAGTCTCCCGCCACTACGCTGTGCTGGTAGCTGGCAGCCTGGCTTGTGGCTGAGCAGAGCTCCCTCTGTGTGAGCGCACTGACCACCAGGGGGCAGCTCCTGCATTAAGTGTCTGTCCCCTGGTGGTCAGTGTGTGTCATAGTGACCAATCATTCCCAGTGGTTCTGCTGTTAGGGTCCATTTGCATATTATCCTTTTATTATATAGGATTGTTCAATTGGTTAATTATAAATTACTTTCTCAAATGAATTGCATTTATCTGCAGCATATATCTATGGTTTCTATAGTAATCATGGTTTCTATAATGTTAATTACATATAAAGTATGCTACGTATTACATCTTAATGAAAAGGCATTCTAACTTTGCATGATTCTCTTTCTATTTTTCTCCATATATATTTTTTCTTCTAGTCATTGTGAATCTCTCTCTTTGTCTTATCCTTTAATCCATTTAAATGTCAATCTTAATATTCTTATAAAAACTATTTTTGTGGGTTTTGAATGCCAATTTGAATCCAAACTCTCAATATTGGCAAACATCTGCATTATATTGAAAATGCAAAAGAGGTTATGCATATTCAATAGAAAACAGATTTGGATGGGTACCCAGTCTGTTTTGATTGCCAACATATAGCTGGCATTTAGGAGACTGAAGCTGTGGCCACATAACAATATTACTTGTAAGTGAACTACAGGCTTAATTCCCAACTGGCTCTTTTGTGTACAAAGACATGGCTAGAGACAAAAGGATCAGTTTGAGCACAGCCACAAACACATGTTCTCACTGGTTAAATCATGAAGGAATCAGTCATCCTGACTACTTTGAAGCTTCAGTTTCTAAGATAAATACACTGAAGGAAATTAAATGTAGATGTTTGTGAAATACAATAACTCCTGACAAAGGAAGCTAATGCTGCTCTAAGGGAGAAATCCTACTAATCAATCAGATCTTTGAGATAAATGAACAGAGCCCTTTGAATAAGTTTAATGGCCTCATAGACCAATTGATCAGAGAGAAGAAAATAATTGATTTGACTGATGAACATCATTTTGTCAAGAGACAGAAATTTTGTCTCTAGATATAATATAGAAAACTTATTTGGAAGATTTTTCTTCATATCTCATAGTGAGTTTGGTATCATATTGACATAACCATAGAGCAACCACACACATACATATGCTTTATCCACATAACATGAAGCTTGTGAAGAAATGATCACATAACCAACTGGTAGTTAGGGAGTAAGAGTTTATCTTTCTTAATAATTTCCCATTGTTTAACCTATGGGGAAAGCATTTAGTAATATAAGTAATATGGGAGAGAAGAGCAAGCAGAAAATAAATCTTGTAAAAGGAGTCAGGGAAAGTAATGGGACAGAAGCCCTTGTTGCAGAGCATGGCGCTTTGTGGATGATATAAATAAAAATCTTGAGAAAAAGAGTCACACTTTTATAGAATTTGCATTTAACCTAGAGAAAATGGAAGGCATAGTAGCAGTGTGGTAAATCAAAAAAGTCAAAGATTTAGAAAAAATATTTCAAATATCACAAACATAAATGATGCACATGCTGCAAAATTAATGTTTCTCTCCACAACAGCTATCTTGATACCTCTCTACCAGAATCCTTGCTCCCTATTTTTGTCAGGTTTTCAGAATTTCTCATCTGTTCTTTTCCATTTCTAAGTCATTTGCAATTTTCTGCTACAATAGCTTTATTCACAACATTAAAAAGTAAAATACATTTACCGAACATTTCATATTTAAGTGCACACTAGAGCTATTGATTTACAATTCATTACGCAGCCACCAGAAAAGACTATTTAGCACAGCGTGGTATTCTGACTTCAGAAATAATTTTCCTCCTATGAGCCTCTCTATCTTTCTCTATTTGTTTTCATAATTGCTGATAATGCATTTAACCTTCTTGTTTATTTCGTTCGGAAGTTTGGTAGTTCTGGTTGTCAGCAGCTTACCCATCCATCTCTCCCACTTTTGTGTGCCTCAGCCTCAAGCCTGCTCCGATCATCAACTATGCTTCACTGAACACACTGTGGAGTCTCACAAACCCGGGGTTCTTGCTGCCTCTGCTAAGCAATACCTATGTTATCTCTCCTATTTCAGACCCCTTGCTTCTGCATATCAAGGCCTAGACTTCATCTTATCTGAGAAGTCAACAAGGAAGTGGAAAATGTAGTTTAAATAGTAAGGGAAACACAATTTTCATTTTTAAATGAAATTCATGAGGTTGGCTTTGCTGGTCATAAAAATGTAAAATCTCTCTCTTTATTCATGTCAGATATCTCCATGTAAGATATCTGGAGCAAAATTTGGCATGTGTGAGTTTCCTAAATTGAAAGAAAACTGTTTGTGGTCTCAGATGAGGTGTAGAAAGTTACATCAAGTTATGACTTAGCCTTTCAAGACTAAGTTACCATTCTGTTTCTACAGATTTTTCAGATGGTAAATGAAGCAACAAAGGAGAAAAGATTTGAAACTATCTATCTGTCTATCTATCTATCTATCTATCTATCTATCTATCTATCTATCTATCTATCTATCTCCTCACTAGGCTGATACACCATTATATATCTTACTGTTTGGTGAAGACAGAATGCAATTGAAAATTTCCACTTTCTGGGGAAATTGATCAGTTTTATAAATTGACGTATGGTCTTTAACTATGAACAGAAAATGGAGTCTGAAGTAGCAAGATTAAGATACTCATGTACTTCACCTTATTATTTTCTGGGACATACATAAGTTTGCCTCTCCTCCTATGTGAAGTCCTCTTTGTGACTTCAGAGTGCAGTATTTTAACTTTTCGACTAGACGTTCTTAAGTAAAATATAAGCAAGTTACTGTTTAACTCCTTGCACAGCTCCTCTCACTCCCTCAGCCACACCAAGTAGGGAGAGCGAGTGGCAGAGAAAAGGAGGGTGGAATGGGCAGTTCCCATGATGGTCACCTTCTCAACACGCTACTCCAAGGAAGACTGAGAGGAGATTTTTATGACACAGTATCTCGTCCTAAATTTCCTTACATGATACCCATCCTGAGTTTTAATTCTCTCTACTCATTTCTCGGCATAGTCTTTCAATGTCGTGGGACACATTCCCGTTACCTCCATGGAACTTGGACCACATTCTGTGCTCCAGGAAGGCTTTGTTTAACCCCCATTATTTGTAGTTTTGTTTTGTTGTCAGATATTTTCACTTTAAGAATTCCAATCTATGATCTAATTTTGTCTTTAATGATGCAAAGAGTTTTGTTCTAATGACTTCTATATCATCCAAGTATTATTAGGATATATTATCCCCATTAAAAGTGGTGACATTTTATCATTGTTGTTGTTTTTTCAATGCCAATAATGGTTAGTGAGAGGAAAAGAAAAAATATAGGAACCAGTATTTCTATTAATGTGCCTTTGTGAAAAATACAATGAGTCAAGGCTTCCTGAGCCTTTAGGGTTTCATTCTTTCCAATAAGAAAGATGTATCTGAGATGTGTGGGGTAAAAGGTAATAGAAGTAAAGTTATGTAATGCATGTACTACAGGGGAATTTGGCAAAATAGTCCTAGTGAATATTTGGTTTTCCTGTTTAACTAAATCTTCCTAAGTATTTTGTGTAAAAGTAATTTGAAGCTTATTCTAAAATATTTAAATATCTAACAATTAAGTGTCTCATATTTAAGCTTATCTTAAAATGTTTAAGTATCCACAAAGTTGGAAGGAACTAAAAACTGAGACAGGTAAATTTTTGACAGTGTTATCCAATGTGGATATATGCACCTGATATAAGAAATAAGCATGAAGTAAATAAGAAGTCCTCACTAGGCTGATACATCATAAAGATAATAGTGTGTATTCTAATTTTAGAGAATTATGTAATTATAATAATTTATATCTTTTACTTATAATACAGAAAGTTAAATATATTTGTATTCCTCTTTTTAAGTGATAGATATTTTATTATTGATGATTATGAAAATGTTTTAAAATTCACTTTTCATTTTCCTATTAGACAAACATTGGTTATACATAGGGAACAGTTCTAACTTAGAATGAATGGACTTTAATTTGGACAAAACGTGTTTCATTTTGGTATAATCTCCTATCAGTGGATAGCACTGTTGAAGACTCCACAAATTATTAAATTTAATGATTTAATGTTTCTACTAGTGTATGGCTACCGAATGCATTATTTGTAAATTATTTGATTATGTACCATCATGCAATGTGTGTGTGTGTGTGTGTGTGTGTGTGTGTTTACATAGAGACAGCCAATCACAGTAGGAAAATGAATACATTTATAATTAAAAGTAAAAGCATGTGTATTTAAAAATAATCACAAATGAGGCATATATTAATTCACCATGTATTTAAAGTAGTGTTCTTAAAAGATTTCTCTCAGTATTTGAATAAAAAAAAAGCTTGGAGTAGAAACACAAAGAATCAGCAGATCTGGAACTGAGATAGCCTGCATTTTTTTGAACAGATTTTCTATACATAAGACAATCCATACAATTATACAAACAAATCTTCAAGAGAAATGTAGGTTTTTGTTTCTATTCTTAGAGACCATGACTCCTTTGCAATTTTTCAGTATAGCATTTTATACTCTTAGCATATGCTGTTCAGCATTGTTCTACCCCTCCCCACCCTTCCACATTGCTGATGGCAGTATGGGAGATGACCCAGGCAGTCTGCTGTTTAACATCTACTTTGGAATGATCCTTTAAATGAAATTGTGCTTTGGCCAATCACCTTCTTATTAACTTATTAATTTAAGCATAACCAATGGACACAAAATACTGGGGGGTAGGGGAGGCTGGAGGAAGGGCAGGGGAAAAAAGAGATATATGTACTAATCTTTGTTATACTTTATGTAATAATAAAAAATTAAAATTAAAAAAAAGAATCTCCATAAAAGCTTTTTAGAATTCCCTACAATCTAGTGGACACCTATAAAGATACTCACAGTACCACTATTATTTTTATGGTACTACTATAGAAATGATCACATTTTCATGTTCAGTTTTTAGTTACTCAAGGATTAAAATATCCTTTATTATTGCCATTTCATTTTCCAAGTAATTTGCTAAGTTCATTCAGTTATTTTCTCCACAAAATAGACACTTGTAAGTTTTTCTTGAGCCTTTATCATCATTTTATCTTCTAAAACTGCATGACATACTTAGAAATTTAGCTGTCATGTGGGTCTCACTGAACTATATGTGAGAAACAAGAAGAATTAAAATAAATGACATGAAAATAGTTATGCTTGAAACAGTTTAATAGGCTTAGCATATTATATTAAAACATTTTTTTCATTTTTTTTTTACTTGAGAGAAAAGGAAAGAGCAAGAGAGAGAGAGAATAAAACATCAACTTATTGTTCCACTTATGTATGCATTCATTGGTTAATTCTTGTATGTGCCCTGACCAACTAAGTTACCTAGCCAGAGCTAAGATATTCTATTTTAATTATTATTAAAGACAACTTAGTCCATTAGATTTTAATCAATGCTATTTGTATGTGATACATTCCATAAAATAAACTGGATAGATGTAAGTAAAGCTAAACTAATAAAAGCGAAATATTAAAATTAACCATTTCTCCGGGATGGGGTAAGCCACGCCCACCAGCCAATCAGAGCGGCTGTATGCAAATTAGCCCAGCCAACATGGAGGCTGCCACTCCGGGACCTGAGTAAAGGGCAGTTTCCATTGCAGCAGGAGTGAAAGTGAAGCTGCGGCCTCTCCACTTAAACTGGCTCTAGTGAAACACAGATTTGAAACATTTGAAACAATATAACAATCATAGAATCCTCGGGAGCTGAAGGAAAGAGCAGCTCCAGCCTAACCAGTAAAAGTAACAATTGTTTCATTATAGACGCTGCGAGGTGAGGCAGAGGAGGCTTCGTTAGTAGTTAGAAGGCCGCCTTAAAGGAACAGTGTATCAATTATAGAAGATAACCCCAGGCCTTCAAGGAACAGTATCAATTGTAGGAGAAAAAACTCCAGGAACCTGTGTCCAGCCAGCCTTGCTGGGACGTTGGGTCAATGGGAGCTGTGGGCAGCCTTAAAGCCCCTCACCCAGGCTGGTCAGGCACGCCAGCAGGTGGGACATCCCCCGAGGGGTCCCAGACTGCGAGAGGGCACAGGCCGGGCTGAGGGACCTCCCGAGTGCACAGAGCGGCTGCAGGGCGGGACAGCACAGGACCCAGGAGCCGTGATGGGAAATAGGCGGCAGGGTTGGAGGGCACCGGGAAGCGGGTAAGAGGTGGCAGGGTTGGAGGGCACTGCGAAGCGGGTAAGAGGCAGCAGGGTTGGAGGGCACCGGGAAGTGGGAAAGAGGTGGCAGGGTCGGCAGCCTGCTTGGTGGCTGCCCAGGCCCTTTGAGGGGCATCGTGGAGCAGGAAAGCAAGGCTGCAGGGGCCGGGGTCCTGCTTGGCAGCTCCCCAGACCCCTTGGCGGCACCGGGAAGTGGGAAAGGAAGGCAGCAGGGGACGGGTGAGTGGGAAAGAGTTGGCGGCCTGCTTGGCGCCTTCCCAGGGCCCTTCCGGGGATCAGGGAGCAGGAAAAGGCTGGCCTGACCACAAAGTGGGGTTTTCCCTGCTTTCTGGTGGCTGGAGGAAGATGGGCAGTAGGCAAGCTTGGGAGGCAGGCTGCACCCAGCCCTGGCCACGCTCAAAAAAGAGAACAAAATGCAGGGAAGGGCAAGAGTCTGAGAGATCAACATAGAGGGGGTGCCTGCTCCAAGCCTCCATGGTGTGCCTGGGGGCAGGCCCCCGGCAGGTAGACACACACAGGAGGACTGCTCCGAGCCTCAGATGCGGCTGGGGGCAGGTCCCCAGTGGTGACACACACACAAATACACACACACACACACACAGAAGGTGCCTGGCAGACTGGGGCCATCATAGGACATCCACTGAGGGGTCCCAGACTGTCAGAGGGCACAGGCCGGGCTGAGGGACTCCCTCCACCCCGAGTGCAAAAATTTTTGTGCACCGGGCCCCTAGTATAATATAATCATATATCTACATATATATGTTTGTCAACCTATTCAATATATGAAATGTATAGAAAAATATAATCAATGTCCAATCACCACAGAAAGGTTTGTGGTACCCATATAGTGTCAATCCATCAGTCTCTCCTTCCCAGTAAATGAAATTCAGCTTTGCTGTGTTTTTGTATTGATGAGTGGCTTCCCACATTTAGAATACACAATATTTTATTTATATTTTCATCTCTTAATAGACATCTGGATTTCTCTAGGTTTTGGCTATTAGTTATAAAAGTTATATAAACATGTGTTCTATAAAATTTTATTAACAAACTATATTTACCTCTCCTGGGTAAATATATGGGTGTGGAACTGTTAGATCACAAAGTTGGTATAAATAGAACTTTATTATAAAGAAACCTGCCAAATTGCTTTCCAACATGTTTTTACTATTTCAAACTCCCATTAGCTATATATAAGTGTTCAAATTTTTCAAATCCTTACTAATGAATGTTAGTCTCAGCAATTTTAGAGGGTATGGATATTTCATGATTTTTTTGTTTGTAACTAACCATGTTGGACAACATTTTGTATGTATTTTGGCCATCTTATGAATTCTTTTATGAAGAGTCTGCTCGAGTCTTTGCCCATATTTTTTTTTTCAATTGGGTTGTGTTTCATCTGGTTTCCAAATGGTTCCCAATGAAATACTTCTCCTGGTATTTACGCTTGGAGAGTCCCCTCTCACACTGTAGTCCAAGTGGCCCTCTGACACATCTCAACCAATGGAATGTCATAGAAGTAATACTCTACCAGTCCCAGATGTTAATCTATCACTTCTATACCAAATAATGATTCCCTGACATTTCCATTCCACAGTTTTTTTACACAATTGATTATAAAGGAAGACAGGTATTAAGTGTGTGCTGTTGTATGCTGTTACCAATGGTATGCTAACTCTTGGATTTCAATTTTTTCAAAATAGGTTGTCCCAAAAATGTATACACACACTTTGAAAAATTATAATGGCAGTGCTTATTAAAATAGACTTCTTCAAATTTGAGCTATCAGCTCTTAAATACTATCATTTGTTTGCCGTACTCTGTCTTTCTTAATTCAAATAAATATTTATGTTGAAAAATTTTCAACTAGATATTATTCCTTCAAATAGTAAGCCACCTCATTAATTAACCCTTTAACAAAACTATGTGATGATCACTGAAAAAGAAATGGTGAACAAAACTGCCACAATCCCTACTTTACATTTTTTGATGGAAAATATGACAGAAAATAATTATAATTATATAGATAACTAGGGGCCCAGTGCATGAAATTTGTGCACTGGGGAGAGGGGTTCCTCAGCCCAGCCTGCCCCCTTTCACATTTTGGGAGTCCTCAGGGGATGTCCTATTGACAGCTTAGGCCCACTCCCTGATCCCCTTGGGGAGCAGGCCTAAGCTGCAGTCTGGCCTCCCTTTGTGGGAGGAAACCAGGTGAATCAGGGGAAGCCACCAGCCCCAGCACCTGGCTGCTGCAGCCACTGCCAGTCACCGCAGCCAACAAAGTCTTCTCATCAACGGAGACTCCAGTCCCTTCACCATGAAAAAAGACAATATTCTTTAGGCATTTTTAAGATCTGTCTTTCATAGGATATGACATTTTTCTTTATTTTTATTTTTTTTTGTTTATCCTCACCTGAGGATATGCTTGCATTGAATTTTAGAGAATGTGGAAGAGAAGGGAAAAACAGAGAGACACATCAAAGTGAGAGGAACACTTTTATTGGTTGCCTCCTGCATATGCCCTGACCTGGGCTCCAGCCAGGGAGGAGCCTGCAATGTAGGTACATGCCCTTGGTCAGAATTGAACCCAGACCCTGCAGTTGGCAGGCTGAGGCATTATGCACTGAGCCAAACTGGCTAGGGCAGGATATGACATTTCTTAGCCCTCCAGCAGTGGACCTTCATTTTTTTTCTCCAGGCGTGTGGTAGAAAAACTCTAGATCACCTTTAGGGGTTCTTATTACCCAAGTTACTAAGAAAATTACCAGTGGCATACAGGGAGCTTAGCCAATAAGTGGTCAGAAAAGGTGTTTCCTCTGTAGTTCACTCCGATCACTGGCTCCACCCCTGCCCCTCCAATCCCTGTTCCACCTCTCCCCAGGCCTGTAACCTCTGGCCAAGGCTGCAGGCCTGGGCAGGGGACCCCCAGACTCCTGCTTTGCTGGCTCCACTGGTGCCCAGACATCTGTGATCACAGGCTCTGTGGAGTCCAGGCCCCTTTGATCTCCAGCCTTCCCCCTGCCCAGGCCAGAGGCCTCTGGCCCAGGCCTTATGCCTGGGTAAGGCACCCTCATAACCCCTCTGATCACAGGCTCTACCCTTGCCCATACCTGAGGCCTCTGGCAAAGGCCTCTGGCATGGGCAGAAAACCCCTAGCTCCCTCTGATTGCCTGTTCTGACCCTTGGGCCCTCCACCTCTCCTGCCACCTGCCTGGCTAACAGGCCTGACCACTTCAGTGGCAGGGCTGAGCTGGAATGGGCGCTGTCATCTTGTGGCCTTTGGGGAGACCATTTTGTGGCCATTGGTGCCTCCATCTTGTGGCCAAGGGGGAAGCCATCTTTGTGATGGAGTGACACCTAATTTGCACATTACTCTTTTATTAGATAGGATTACTTATATGCATGTTCTCTAAATAGGGTATATGCAGGATTTTGCATAAGTCTAAACCCTGGAAAACTAGCTTAGCACTAAGGTATAAAAGTCAAAAGTTCCTTAAGAAGATGATTTTTAAGACAAGACCTGAATAAGAAAAGTTTAACAAGGTAGAGAGAAAAAAAGACAAATATTTCAGATATGTGAACTCTCAGAGTTTATTAAAAAGCATGATGGGCTTGGGCTTTAGATACTGAAGGAAGCAATCATTAGATATTGCAAGGAGTCTGAGATGGCTTGAGAAAACAATGTAAGTGAAGGATTTGAACTAGGTGAGTTTGCCAATATAAGAGTTCAGATCATGCTAGAATTCCAAGGACCTATTAAGTGTTTTCACTTAAATCAACACCAGATATCTATAAAAGAATACAGAGCTAAGGCAGGAAATGAAAAGATGTATATTTTAGCAAGTCCATATTGGGGTGAAAGAGTGAGTAAAGGTCAGTTACAATACTATTGATATAGCCTGATTTAATGTGCTATGGTAGTTATGAATTTTCAGAGATTTTCTACCTAAGACTATTCATTTTTCTTTTAAATTTTAACCTTCTGGTGTGGCTCAGTGGTTGAGCATCAACCTAGGAACCAAGATGTCTTGGTTCACTTACTGGTTAGGGCACATGCCCGATTGTGGGCTCATCCCTAGTGGGGCATGTGCAGGAGGCAGCCAATTAATGATCCTCTCTCATCATTTATGTTTCTTTCTCTCTCTCTCTCTCTTCCCTCCTCTCTGAAATCGGTACAAATATATATTTAAAAAATTAAAACAAAGCAATATTTCTCTAATAGCTAGCACATAGCTAAATAAATGTGCTAGGCTCCTTGGCAGTTAGGTACAGCCATGTGACGGTGTGCCAGCCAATGAAATATATGTGAAAGTAATTGACACCTATCCCAACCTTGGCTCATAAAACCATTCCACCTGTGCTCCTCTGGGCTTCTCCACAGGAAATGTAGGAAACAAACTGTTGAATATGGGATAACTTACATCAAGCTGGATCACTGCCAACTTTCCCACCTGTCCAGTATCTTTAGGACAGCAAATATGTTACACATTTGGAGTCAACTTACTACAGCAGTTAGGCTATGCTAATACACAACCTTAAACTTAATTTTAAAGATATATTCATTTTGTGTAAAACGACTTTAAAATTGAAGTAGGTCAGGCGTCACCAAACATTTCTTTTTTCTATAAGCTAATAACTATCAATATCTAAGCTGTTCCTTACTAATTAGTGACAGGACACTTAACCATGAGATGATAGATAGATAGATAGATAGATAGATAGATAGATAGATAGATAGATAGATATTCCACAATATAACCTTATATCACTTTTCAAAAGTCAGCTTTACTTGGATAAAATATATTATTTTTCTAGGAATACTGTAGCAAATTGCTACAAACTGGGTAGCATATATAAATTTATTCTCTTATAGTTCTGGAGGCTATTAGTTTGAAATTAAGGTGTCAGCAAAGATGGTTCCTCTGGAGCTTCTGAGCGTGAATTTGTTCCCTGCTTCTCTCCTAGCTTTTGGTGGTTGCCAGCAATTTCTGGCTTCTCAGTTGACAGGTACACTCCTCCACTCTTTGCTTCTCTTATCACATGGTGCTCTGAGTGTCTCTGAATCCTTTGCCTTTTAATAAGGACATCAGCCATTGAATTTAGGGCATTTTCTAATTCAGTATGGCTTTATGTAACTTGGTTATACCTGCAAACCAAGACTCTTATTACCAAATAGTGACACATTCGCAGATACTAGGGGTTGGTTTTTGAACATTTCTTTTGGGAGAACACAGTTCAACTGACAACATATACATAAAACAAAATCACCAATCATCAAATCTAACTCTTTGATTCTTTCCAAAGAAAACACAGTATGCAAATACTATCATACTCATGATATGGGATACTTCCATCACCCCCTCCAGCTCTCTCCTGACACTCAGTACAACACTGACACTAGTTCCTAGCAATCACTAATGTGTGTCCTCTCACTATAGTTTTTCCTCTTCTAATTCGACAGGGAAACTGACAAGATTATGAAGCTCATGCTACTTGCTGTGGTGTGAACAATAAAGTCCTTCTTCTCTGTGCTAGTCTCATGTCCTTTACTAGTAAATGTGAAACCATGATAGGCTAACATAATAGCTTATAATTAGGGTAACAGTTTCTTTATAATCTCCTTTATTGATGCTTATTCCAGTGACTAATTTTTTAAAGCTGGTATACCGTATTTTTGGCCCAACTGTTTTTATTTGTTTAAGTCTATTTATTGAATACATTTGACATAAATTTGTAAAATGCTTCAATAGTTATCTTTCTATAAATAACTATTAAGTTTTACATGCAGTTCAGATATCTTTCTTTAACTCTAAATCTATATATCCTATCACATATATTCCATCATTGCAATTCCTAGCACATACCTGGAATCCCCCTCCTGATTATCAAGTAGTCCTATGACATGATCTATATTCACAACTAGATTTATTAAATATTCCACTAGCATGTTCCTGATTTGAAATATATCATTGAACACTACTTCTTTCACCCGTATACATAAAGGATTTTACACTACTGAAAACATTCCTAATTATTAAACCCTATAGCTTTCTTATCAGATAATTTGCTTCTTTCCCACCTCCCATTATTATTCAAATAATTTTCAGACTAGAGAGAGTAATAAGTTCTACTGAAAGTACCAAAGTGATCATGAGTTTAGGAATGCAAAAATAGGTCAACTCTGATAAATGTAAAGGTGGTTCATGTAGCAACAGTGAAAGGTAACTATAAAACTTTGAAGAACAGAGTTATGGAAAGAAGAAATGCAAGAACCAGAGGCAAAGGTGATAATTATGAATAATCATATATAAATATATTTGAAACACATGGTGAAATGAACAAATTCCTAGGAAAATACCAGATCAAAAATGATACAAAAAATAGTTAAATATAAATTTGGAATCTGAGTCTGTAATTTTAAAATCTTTCCATATTTTAACCTCTAGGTCTATACAGTTTTGCCCATGAATTATATCAAATATTTCAGTGATAAATGCTGCTAATTTTACAAAAATATTTTAGAGTATCAAAAATTGGAAACATTCCAAAACTCTTTTACTGAACCTCACATAATCTTGATATCAAAACCTGATAAAGATATTATAAGAAAAGAAAAGTACACACCAATATTTTTCATAAACATGATAGAACTATACTGAAAAGTATACTCAAATCAAGGAATATGTAAAAAAGAATATTAAGTATAATTACTAATTATTTAAAAATATTAATAAATTAAATTCATAAAATTGAGGATTATTGTTCATCAGTATACATAATTCAGAGGGTGAAAATACAATTTGCCCAATTTTACAGGTATTTTCAGCCAACATTACCTATAAAGTCCTATATCTAGCTTATATAAAGTATTATTTTAAAGCAATAAAACTATCAAGAACCCAATTAAAAAGGCAGGGAGACACAAACAGTCACTTTACAGCTAAACTATTCAAAGTAGCTTATAAATACGTAAAGGTGACCAATTCTTATATACTCACAGGTATGCCAATATGTACTCAACTGAATGGCCAATATTAAAAAATAAATAAATAAATAATATTCTAACAAAGTGTTGAAGAAATTATGGAACAGCAGGAATGCATATGCTCCTCGGAGAAATATAAATCATTGGCCTGGCCTGTGTGGCTCAGTTTGTTGGCGTGTCAGCCCTTATACTCAGCAATGGTGGCTTTAATTCCCAGTCAGGGTACGGGAGGGAGAAAACCATTGCTCTCGCATATTGATCTTTCTCCCTCCGTTCCTCTCTCTGTAACTTCAATGAAGAAAATTCTCAGATAAGGATTAAAAATAAATAAAATATATATTGTTAAAATTTCCTTTTGAAAATTATTTGGCAGTATTTACTAAAAGCTAAACATCCAAATACTTCATGAAAGTAGCATTTTCCCCTTCTAGCTTTATGCTCAGCTGACATTCATGTGTGTACGTTCCAAGATTCTTATAGCTGAATATTCATGGGACACAATAATTGTCAAGAGATTGAAAACAACAGAAATATCCACCAAGAGGAGAATACATAGATTACTGGAAATTGATTCAGTGGAATAAATACTATGCAGTGATGAAAACAGCACAGGCACACTAACCCTCACCCAGGAGGCTTTTGCTGACTACTCTCTCACTTACCAGGTGAACATAATAGTTTTCATGGCTCTATATCCTTATATGCACTTGTACTATATTATTGCAGCAACTGAATTTTATTGTAAATTTCTGTTTATAATGGCCTCTCCATAGCTAATCAATTATCTTAGTTCTTTGGATTATTTATCTTCATATTCTTGATTTCTAGCTCAGTAACTCACATCACTAAAACCCTCACATTATATTTATTAATAGAATGATTGAATGGATGAAGGAATATAATATTTCATTTTAATCTAAGTCATTCTGATAATTAATAGAGCAGCTAATGGCAGAGCAGGGCATTTGCTTATTACTAAACAGACACAAAGGATAACAGTAAGGAGACTAAAGTCAATAGAATTCTACCTTAATTTTGTCCACTTGGTAACAGTTACCATATCGAGCTACAGTCGAAAGCTAGTGAACATGCCACATCTCTTAAAAGTTTCCCGAGAAATAAAGGCAGATTGGCGAGTGTGTTTGAAAATTTAAGATTGGTACAAGTGTAAAGTTAGGTTTGGGAATGTCTGTATAAATCTTGTTAGATGACATTAAACGTGTCATCATCTCTTGGCACTCCTCTTTAAAGCAGCTAACAGAGGGGTAGTTTTTGATTTGTATTCTTCTGGAGAGTTCATTTCCATTAAACAGTTGTCACCATATCTATGCACTGAATAAGCTAATCAATGATCACACTTGGTTTCTATATTTACTGGTAATTGTCCTTTATTGTTTTATTTATTTATATAATCATTATGCATGTTCTTAGAAAACCCATCTTCATATACAGTACCTATGAATGAATTCAAAGAACTTCAGGGAGTTTAATACTTAATAAATTATTTTTTATTTGCAAATTCTCCCTCTGCCTCTTTTATTACCACTACTTCTTAAATACTAGTTTTATTAATAAAGTCCAATATGAACTTTGCCTCCCTCTATGACATCCTCCATCCTGTATCAAAGTGCGTATTTCTTCATTTCATTCTTCTGCTTAAAAGAATCAGTGCCTCTCCATCACCTTACATTAATATACAAATTCCTGAAAACAACACACAAACTTGTTCATATCTCAGCCTTTTCACCACACCCGCCTCGTCTCCTTCTATATCAGAGACACGCTGGAAAAGCCGAGCCTCAAGAGGGCTCATTGTGTTCTTGCCTTCTTGCCTTTCTCTCTGCTTTGAAGTTTTCTTGTCTGCTTTCTGACTAACTCCAACATACCTTTTAAGGGTTAAAATCCTAGTGGGATGGATACCTTTTCTAACACACTGCTTTGCATCAAAAGTTTTTCCTATGACTTCTCATAGTACCACTGAATGCATATATAAAGAGGATACAAAGAGAATCACTCTTTATTAGTATTACTTCCAAACCATCATTCAACCATCTCCCTCCAGATCCAAGCAGAGACTCAGGAAGCTCAAGGATGTTATTAAATGAATGAAAGAATATTCCAGTTTTGTGGATATGTAGTTACATAGGGCCCTTCCATTCTGCTAGGTAGCTAGTTTCACTGTTCTTTCTTCTCACTCTTCTCATTATACCACAGTTAGCATCCTGTGGATACATGTTTCATTTATGTGCCTGTTGTCCCTAGCAGATTTCTGCAGTTCACCCTCGGTGCTCCTTAGCATCTGCTAGCTTCCCTTCAGCTCCTCGTTTAAATAATGTTCCATATGCATTCTTCAAGGTTTATTGATTCTGTTCTCTAGAGAGTGCCCTATACTTCAAGGGAAGAATTTGAAAATATGAGGATCATTAAAATAAATTTCTGTTTTTGGTCCAAAGTTCAGTTATGGTACTGTAGTTGTTTACAGATTTTAGCCTGAGAGAAAAGTAATATAATACAAGAAATTGAAGGTACATGTCTAAACAACAGATTAATGGAATTTTCTGGATCTTAATTTTAATCAGTTTATTTACCACAGGAGAATAGTTTTGAAGTCAAGGTTTAAAATTCAAGTACACATTAATGGAATTCATTATTGCAAAGCCTAGAAGTTATAAATAAAGCTAAAATACAGGTAAAAGATCAAGAATGTGAGGAGAAAGTTGGAACCTCATTGACACATTGGTATAATTTCATTTACCTTTTTCATAAGTGCTAATGACTTTGTATAATGTATCCAGTAAGTTCCGGAAAGTTTACATGTTATTATAGCTCAGAACCGTAGATAATTAATGTAAATATGCCTTCAAAGTCTTTATCTTTGGCTCATCTTTACCCTGAGAATTAAATCCCTTAAAAAATGATCGGAAAATATCCATATGATTGTACCATAAGCTTTTCAAACTCAGCCTGCCTACTACTGAATTTGTATCAGCACTTTCTGCAAATCTGCCAGTCTCACTGCTTTCATTATTTTAATTATTGAAAGCTTCGTCAGTCAAAGACATCATATATGAATCAGCCCCACCCCCAATATTACACTATGCACCGTTTGGTCATCAAATCTGACCAATGCTACAGCAAATCTATAATGTATCTCTAGCCTCACTATTTCCTATTTTAGTGATGCTTTCACTTTTACCCGAAAAGTTGACACATACTTCTATCTATAATGTTCTTTGGGTCAAACTCATAGAAATCAATTTTATGTTTTTACTAGTGGACCAGTGCACAAAATTCGTGCACATTAAAAGGGGATTAATTAGAGGAAATATTTTAATATTGCTGTTTGCCCTTTCTCTATAATAGAAGTGTCAGAGATTAAAGAAAATTAGTAAAATGTATATGAAAATCTTCCTCCTGTCAGAGTTTGGGGTACACCATGAAACCCAGAGTCAAGTCTTCAACCACCCACGTGCACCTCAAAATTGCTCGAGACCTAAACCTGGACGGCCCCCCTTCATTGGGCTAGATCCAGACCCGGCTGGTCCTACCCTGTCAAGCCCTGCCAGGTGGGGGGGTGAAGCCTCAGGACCCCTGGGTGCCAGGGCATGGGGGCATGGCCTGAGGTTCCCCATCAAGCCCTGCTGGGCAGAGGGAGTGGCCTGTGATCCCCCAGCCTGGCGCTGGGGCAGTGGGCACAGCCTGAGGTCCCCTGGCCTGGTGCTGGGGTAGAGGGCATGGCCTGAGGTCCCCTGGCCCAGCACTAGGGCAGAGGGCACACCTTGAGGGCCTCTGTCAAGTCCCACTGGGTGGGTGGGCACAGCCTCAGGTCCCCTGGCCTGGGACCAGGGTGGGGGGCATGGCCTGAGGTCCCCCAGCCTGTCACCAGGGAAGAGGGTGAAGCCTGAGTTCCTCTGGCCTGGTGCCAGGGTGGAGGGAGCAGCCTGAGGTCTCCTGTTAAGCCCTGCAGGTGGAAGGCACGACCTGAGGTCCCCGGTCAAGCCCCATGCAGGAGGTGGGTGGGTGCACAGCCTCAGGTCCCTGCTGATTGCTCCTTAAGGCTCATTATGGGAACTTAGCCTCAGCTGTGGGTGCAAATTGATGGGAGTGATGGTCAATTTGCATATTCCCTCTTTATTATATAGGATTATTTCCTCAATCCACATTCAGGAAATCCTAGAGGATTTACTTCCAGAATGTATCCCCAATATGCCCACATTTAATAACTGCTGTTGAAAACATACAGTCCTAGTCATCATTTTCTGTCAACAGACTACTGTGCTAGCTTCCAAATTGGTCACCTTATCTCTAATCTTGCTCTTAAATACCAGTCTGAAACATCATCCTTAAGGAACAATTTGATCATAATTGTTATTACTTGCAATAGGTTTGTCTAAAATAGTTCTCTCACCATGCATGTTGAAATTATTGATAAAATACGTGTAAAATAGTTTAAATATATAGCTGAGACATTAATAAATATCCAAAGGTCAAAACACAAAGTGCAAGCGTGAAATGAGAGAAGTCAACTTGCATTGATACTCAGCAGCACAAAATACGGAGAACTAAGAACCTGGCTTAAATATGAAACACTACAAAGACTCCATATTTTGAGAGAAATTGTAGAAAAGAATGAAACCTCATTCATCAAGGGAAATGACAAGGACACATCTGTGTCTCATTCTAGGTGATAGGTAAAAAATAGAGTAATTCATGAAAATCATCAGCACAAACACTGCTGGATGATGTAAATGTATCTAACAGTTTTGCCAAGCAGTGTAGGCTACATAGTTTGCAGGAGAAGGGGCCTCACCAGAGTGCCTGTCTGTCACAAGAAATGCAGAACACAGTGGGTGGGCCACACTCTCAAAAGGGGTCTGCAAATCATTCCACCAGTAAAATACAGCTAATTCCTCCTGAAAACATAGTAATAACAACAAAAAAACACACACTCACATACAAAGAGAGGCAAACCAACACAGTATAATAAGCAATAATAAATAGAAAGAACACACAGCAGAAACAGACATGCCCCCCAAATATTGTGTAATTAATACAATAGCTACCCTGTTCTTTTCATTGGCTAACACTTAATTCTCAAATAATGCGAATATTGGCAATGTTTCCATTTTCCATATGAAAACAACAAAACATAACACTTCCTCTTTTCATATATAAAACTAGAGACCTGGTGCATGAATTCATGTATGGGTGGGGTCCTACTGGCCCACCCTAGATAGGGATTGCGGGGAGGCACAAGAGGTTGGCTGGCCCCACCTTCAATTGGGATGGGGAGGCGATTAAGGGGCAGGGCCAGCCAGGGGAAGGGCTGCAGGTGGTTGTGGGGGCTGATCGGGGCCCCTATCTGACCGGTTGGTCTCCCGGTGCACATCATAGTGACCAATCATTCTGTCATTCTGGTCGTTTGGCTTTTATACTAGTACAAAAGGCCTGTGCACTAATTCGTGCATGGGTGGGGTCCTTTGGCCTGGTCATCTCGTCCAGTCCCATTCCTGCTTGCTGATTCTGGGGGAGGAACTGTAGGAGGTTGGCAGGCAGCTCCTACATTGAGAGTCTGCCCCCTGGTGGTCAGTGCATGTCATAGCCACCAGCCAGTTGTCCAGTCATAATGGTCACTTAGGTTTTTATATATATCCTATCTAATGAAAGAGTAATATGCAAATGGCCATCACTCCAACACACAAAATGGCTGCCACCATGTGGTCAAAAATGGCCACCCCCATGTGGACAGAAGATGGCCACCACTAGATGGCTGGCAGAGGAGGGCATTTGTGGGCAATCAGGCCAGCAGGGGAGGGCAGTTAGACGTCAATCAGGCTGGCAGGGGAATGGTTAGGGGGTGATCAGGCTGTCAGGCAGAAGCAATTAGGGGCAATCAGACAGGCAGGCAGGCAAGCGGTTGGGAGCCAGCAGTCCTGGATTGTGATAGGGATGTCTGACTGCCCATGTAGGCCCGATCCCAGTGGGCACTACTGGGATCGGACCTACATATGAAGCCAGACATCCCTCAAGGGATCCCAGATTGGAGACAGTGCAGGCTGGGCTGAGGTTACACCTCATCCCCATGCATGAATTTTGTGCACCGGGCCTCTAGTATAGATATATGGATAAAAGTCACCTATGTAAATCTGAATTCTTACTTTTAACTACCATGCTATGATACTTCCTGTTAGAATGATCAGCTACTTATTATATCAGTGTATTTAAATATTAAAGTACTAAAAGATGACCCTGAATACATGAACAAAAAAGAGTTTATCACAAAACAACTAGTGTTCTTTAAAAAGAACAAAATTAAATTCATTAAAATAAATATAATGCTGCCATGATTTATTTTTAACTAGCTGAGTTTATTTTTTTACTTAATAAAATCGTCCTTTAAAATGTATTGATGTCTACCCAATTTAACACTTAGTAATTTTTAATGGGGTTTTAGACATTCAAATACAAGTACAGAAACAGATTCAGAGGCAGAACAGCATCAAACAATCTGTCAAATTAAAGCAACAAGGATGGAGGGGGATGGGGGGGTAATAGATTAACCGAAGGACTGTTATGCATGCATTTAAGCATAACCAAAGGATACAGACCACTGGGGGGAAGGGGAGGCTGGGGGAAGGGCAGGGGAAAAAAGAGATATTTGTACTAATCTTTGTAATACTTTATGTAATTAAATAAAAAAATAAATAAATAAACTCTGAATGTGTGATTAAAAAAAAAAAATTAAGTAGACTTGTCTTTTTTTTAAAAAACCTGACTTCAGCGTTAAGGAAGAATACTGAAATAATCATTGAGTATCTGGCCCAGACTGTCTGGTATCCTGATAAAACTGAAACATATGTTTTCTTTGTCTTTTTTAAGTGCCTTAGACTCCTTAGAATTTTCATTATGATGTTAGGTAATCCAAATTATGTGATTTTGAAAAAAAACAACAGTGTAAGTTCTTTAGGAGTAAGCATGCTTTCTGAATTTGTCAGTGTGGATTGTGTTATAATAACATACATTGTACTAACAATTCCTGTGAAGTACATTGCACAAAAACTCACTTAAATTGTAATATGTTGTGATAAATTTCAGTATTACAGAGGAAGGAAACCTGGTGTATAGCTGTTGAAGTTACTCCAGGACTCTCCAGAAATCTCTGGCTAAGACTGAACACGGTACAGCCTTGAAGTTAATAGATTTTAGATTTCAATTTTTTTTAGGACTTGTAACTAAGAAGGTCAGAAGTATTTATTTATTTATTTATTTATTTATTTATTTATTTATTTATAAATTTTATTGATTTTTTACAGAGAAGAAGAGAGAGGTACGGAGAGTTAGAAATATCGATGAGAGAGAAGCATTGATCAGCTGCCTCCTGCACACCCCCTACTGGGGATGTGCCCGCACCAAGGTACATGCCCTTGACTGAAATCAAACCTGGGACCCTTCAGTCCACAGGCTGAAGCTCTATCCATGAAGCCAAACCGGTTAGGGCTGTCAGAAGTATTTAATTTTAGACTAATTAATTTGGTCTCTAATCTAAATTTTTGGATTTTTAATTTCCTTGGCACTTTCAAATCTAGGATTTTAACCATCTCAACATCATAGTGGGATTTTTTTATTTGAAAGCTATATCATGTTGGCATAGAAGTATAGTTGCAAAATTTCTGATAAATACAATATGACTAAACATCATTATGCATGGGGAATAGAAAATTATTGAGTTCAGTTGGTTTAACATATTTATTGTTCTTAAATCTAATGACTTAAGATTTAAAAATCATCTTGACTATTAGAGAAAAAATATATTCTGCACACCTAATACTTTATCCTATTTGGAGAAACATCCAATATAGTAAAACATTTTAGACTCTCCTCTGGTTGCCTTTCGATAAATCGCCCCATTTTGTTTTCTAAGAGGGTAATTTGCCAGAGCAAAATCTGGCTTATTTATTATTTTTTTCAGTTTTACTGTTTTAATTTCTTGTTTCAAAAGAGTTAAGTCAATACGCAAAACAATTCAAAGAAAGTTCCTTGGTTTCTTGCTAAATTAAAGCATTTGCATAGGTCCTCAATTTAGCCAATCAAAATAAAATACAGTCAGTTTTGGGAACATTGCTTATAAATTTAGTGAGTAATGCTAAATAGAAACTAGATCCCAGCTGGTACCAGGAAGGAAAAATTTCCTTAGTTTTTTAAGCCCCAGGAACAGACTCCTTCTTATATTTTGGTACTGCTCCTCCATAGAAAATTATGTATTTACCATGCTAAAAGTTAAACAAAAAATCCACAGTGGTTTCCTTGTCACTGGAAATATGCAAGTTCAGGTTGTCTTAAGAGCTTCCTTTCCAATTGTGTGTAGTATTACTCAATAAATTCATAATATAGTCCACTTGATTTCTATAAAGGAGGACTATTTTTATTCCATATACTTTATTAGACATTCAAGCATTCATTTTTCTGCTGGAGACTTTGTTTTCTCCTTTACAAAGCTCAAATCTGTGTTTCCTGGAACCACATTCTAGATGAGGAGAATACAGCTACTTGGACAGTTTTTACACTAATTATCTCATAGCAATATCTAAGAAACAACACAAAAACGATTGCACTATTTTTATGGCTTATTTAATGCATAAATATGCAACTTGGGCCTCAGGTCACATTTCCATCTGGAGGACATACATCCTCAAGCTACCATGAAAGTCTAAATTAGTTGAAATTCTCTCCAGATACACGAGGAAAAAAGCCCATGTAGCACCTTTCTTTCATTTTAACTTCTGCACTTAAATGTTGAAAATACTTTTTCATTATTTTAATTCATTTTCCTGTAGAACAGAGAGACAACTTTTTTGCCTATTGATGACTTCTTTTCATAAGTCTAAAGTCTTAGTAAGATATTCATCTAGGTAGATTGCTACTGTCAGAAAGAACAGATGAGAATGCTTTTTATGAGTGCGGTTAGTTAGGTAACTCAGGTAAAATCTTAAACACTGGGAGAAGAGTGTCAGACTAGTTTCCTCATTTCCTTTATGTAAAAAATGGGGGTATTATGAATATTACCATAGAGACTACTGAGAGGAGAGTATGAAAATCCATATTGAGCACTTAGCAGAATGTATGGCTCCTAAAGCCAACATTTATGAAAACATCAGCTTTCTTAGTTCAGATATATCCACTGCAGTGATGTTTCCTATATTAAATCTGTTGATTTATGTTTGATTTACCACATTTTAAAAATTATTTATTTATAATAATAATATTTTTAACTACATATGTACTACTGTTCAGCACAAAAAGTTTTATTCTTCCTGTGACTTTGTCTAGGTCTGTATTATCTGTAAGCATTAGACACTTCATAAATAAATGTTTAACCACTTTTTGTTTATCTTGGACTTAAAAATAAAATATTCTTAGTAATGTGAGCATTACTAGCCCACATTTTATACTAGCCTCTTTTTCTAGGATATATTTTTTTTTAGGAAAAATTGTGTAAAATTGAATACTGCAAATGAAAATATTTGTGAATTTAACATATTTTATTTATTGGTGATTCTAACAATCTCTAAACAGAGTAGAAGATAAGGTATTTAAAAAATCATGTATTATTTTGTGCATATTATTAGCAAAGTTTGTTTAATTTTGTTCGAGCGTTTTAAGATTGTGCATAAATATTTTGCACACATATACACATGCATGAAAAATAAGTTAGTAAAATTTAAAAAATGATAAATAACATGTAGATAAATAAATTTATGTAAATTATAAAAAACTCATCCCATATGTGCACATTTTGAAGAATTGAGTAATGCAAAATAAATAAATAAGTAATTAAGTAAATAAATAAATAAATAGATCTGTCAGTGGTAAAAACAATAAATTGACAACTACAGCATCTTGTAATAAGAATGATAAGAGTTCACATGTTGATCTTAGAAATATTTCTAAGATGAACTGATTCCTCAAAAGTCAGTCTTATTAAAAAATATAGTGGTCATATTAAAAAATATAGTGAGAATTTTCCAACATTGATGAAAGATATAAATTATGCATTTTTGAAGAACTCCATATTCCAAGCAGAATAAATGTATTTATGTTTAAGGAATATCAAAGACAAAGCTGAGGTCAAACAGCGAAATAGAAAAGATTGAACACATATAAAAATGAGTATTAGATTAATAGCATTTTTTCAACATCAGAGAAAATATTACATTTATAACATCAAAGTGATGAGACAATATTTGCCAATATAAAATCCTGTATCTTAGAAAGCTATCAATATAGAAGGGAAAACAAACACATTTTGCAGTTAACTGAAAGCCATTTACCAACAAGACATTTTTCTAAAAGGACTTAGCAAATGTGTTTGCACAAGAAGGATCAATTTCAAAACTTTCAATTATTATTGTACCATTCTTTCCACTGGCATGTATTATATAACACCAAGAACACTGGATATACAGAATAAGTAAAATGAAAGAGAAGGCATCAATCACTACATAATTTATAGGTATGAAAAGATCAAAGATTTTATATTAGTGGAAAAACCTCAAGTTTCTCACCTTTACGTATGATGTTAGCTGTAAGGTTTTGTGGATATTATTTTATGAAGTTCAGCAAGTTTAGGGTGTGGAATTTTGTCATGTAATTCACCAGTCATGCTTCTTGGTATTTACCCAAAAGAGTTGAAAACTTATATCTATACAAAAACATTTACGTGGATGTTATTTACTCATAAATGCCCAAACTTGGAAGCAATCAAGTTGTCATTCAGTAGGTGATTATATAAACTGTGGTACTTTCAGACAATGGAATATTATTCAGTGTTAAAAATAACTGAGCTCTCAAATTAGGAAAAAGACTTTGCGTAATCTTAAATGCATATTACTAAATGAAAGGAGCCAACCTGAAAAAGCTACATAGTGTGTGATTTCAACGGTATGACACTCTGGAAAAGGCAAAGCAATTGAGAGTAAAAAGATTGGTGGTTGCCAGTGATTGGGTTGGGCAGAGATAAGTAGACACACAGATAATTTTTAGGACAGTGAGAATATTCTGCATGATCTCATAATGATAGATTCATTAGCATATCATTATACATTTGTCCAAACCCATAGAATGTTCAACAGCAAAAGTGAACAATATTGTAAACTATAGCCTTTGGGTGATTATGATGAGTCAGTACAGGTTTATCGAATATGACATAGCTACCACTCTGGGGTGGGGAGAGGTTGCAATGTTGATGATGGGGGAAAGCTAGACATGTGTAGTGGTATGAAATATTTGGGAAATATCTTTCTCTTCTTCTTGATTTTGCTTTGTACATAAAACTGCTCTTAAAATTAAAGACTTTAAAAATATGAACTATGGCATAGCAAATGGATTTTTCATGCGTGGAGGTTTACTTTAAAATGGGCATTCCTTCTCCGGGCCCAACTCTAGCGGTGCAGATAGAATCTAGTAACACTCCAGAGGCTCCATGAGATCACATGGGCCCAGTAGGGTTAGTTTCCAATGTTTAAGAAAAATACAGTAATCTTCACTTTTTAAAATAAAAGATCCTAATATTCCAATGTTGACAACAAATTCAAGAATGTACTTGCATGCTGAAGGTTCAACTTACATGACCCAAATCAACCAAAGTATACATTCACACTGTATTACACAGACAATCCGTCCCTCCTTTGGCCATAAAATCTTCTATAAGTTTATACACAAGCACTCTAATTGGTGAACTGACCCAAATGAACATATTTGAACACTTTAGATAATTCTAAATTGAGGCTCATAGTAAAAATATTATAATCCAATAGAGCATAAATTCCATAAAAGCAGGAATAGAGTCTATGTTATTCATCACTCCACAGGGTCTCCAGGGACTATAAAATCACATAATAACTATTGAAAAATTAAAAAAAATTATGAATAAATGATGCAATAAAGTAGACCTACTGCTATCTATAAGCCCTGTAGTCCACATTCTAGTGTCTGTCCTTTAATCTTACTAATAGTAAGCCCCCATAGCTTCTTATATGTGCTCAGTCTAACTTAGTAACACATATTTTGAATTTTGTTGGTGTGCCCATCATAAATTGCTTATTACTATGAAGTAACCTTAGAAAGCTATTCAAGAAACTATGGACTGGGATCAAGGGCTGCAGCTGTCTCCTCCTTATCCATCTCCACTATCAGATCTGGAATAACAAAAAGCATAAAATACAACTGTTTGTTTTGTTTTTTGTTGTCATAAAAATTATACAGATTTTTTAAACATAGTACAAGGTCTGAAGCAAATAATTACTGGTATCTCCCCAATGTCGATAGTATAATATATATCCAACATTATTCACTTATTTTTTTTCCTGATAATGGCACATCTTATGACGAACATAATTAAATGATTTTGTAATTTATGACATCAGTGTTTCTTAAGCTCAGAGGTGCTTTACTCTAAAACTTAAATTCTTTTCCTCTGCGAATATGCTTTCTCTGCTCTGCTCTGCTGCCCTTGCCATCCTGGCTGCCTGAAATGCTCATCAACATCCCTTTTAGTGGCCCCATGAATCTCTCCATGACACGGCAGGGCTGAGCGAGGTGTCCTTTGTAGGATAGGTAATATTTTTTCCTGCTTAAATTGCCCATTAGACTTTTTGCTTCTTGAAGACTGTGACTATGTCTTCTCCCCTATTGTATTTATAGCCCTTACTCAACCGACTGGCCTAGTATTAATGCTCAATAAATATTTGATGAATGAGTGAATAAAGGACTTTCACAGAATCCTTAAGATAGTGGATGGTGTGCCATGGTTCTAAAATTTTAATGCTGATTAGCATTGGAACATGAAGAAATTTCTCTTACATGTCTTTTATCCAGTATTATAGTCATCAGAACTCTATTAACTAGAAATTCAGCATTTATTTAGAATGATAATAATGTGAACACCTTGATATTATTTGTAAATTTCTTTTAGCATGATTTTAACATTTTTATATGCTGTATTTAATTTAAAAACATGATAGTCACAATAGCATTAATCAAAAACATTTGATTAATGACAATACCGCATTTTCTGTTGTTAAAGAGATAATATTTATTATTGTTGTAATGATATTAAATTTCTAGCTAAATTAGTATATTTAAATTAACATTAAACTATGGCTGCCTAATATACAGCAATAATTTATTATGCTGATTTAGCATGTTTTAATGCATTAAATACCTTTTTTAAATGCAGATAATTTTTATTTCTTTCTGTATATATTTATGAACTGATAATAATATCTAAAGAATAAGTAACTAATAACATCTCCACTTACACTCTTTCTGAGTATATCATGTATATTAGTATAATAGAAATTTAGTTTTCTGTGAAATATTTAATACTATGTAGAAATCTAATATAATAAAAGAGAAACATGCAAATTTGACCATTACCACCAGCCAATCAGAACGGCTGTATGCAAATTAACCCAGCCAAGATGGCGGCCAACAGCCATGGAGCTAGAGCAAACCAAAGTCTTCTGTTGCAACTGCCTGCCTAGGCTGGCTGAGCCTCTGCTCACAGCCACGGCCACCCGCCAATCAGAGCGGCTCTATGCAAATTAACCCAGCCAAGATGGAGGCTGGCAGGGTGGCTCTGCACTGGGAGCCTCTACGGCCAGCCAGCATAGCTGTGCCATGTGTGTCAGCTCAGTGGGAGGGGGGGTCTGGCCTGGGGCCTCCTCGGGGCATCCCGGAGCAGCTGTCCTGGGTCTGCTGCCTAGCTCCGCCCCCGGGGGCCTCCAAGGAGTATCCAGGAGTGCCTGTCCCAGGTCCACTGCCTGACTCCACCCCCTGGAGCATGCAGTAGCACGGGGCCTCTGCAGGGTGTGCAGGAGCAGCCGTCCTGGGTCTGCTGCCTGGCTTTGCCCTGGGGGCCTCCGCAGGGTGTCCAGGAACACCCGTCCAGGGTCCGCTACCTTCATCCGCCCCCCAGGGGCCTCCACAGGCTGTTCGGGAGCGTCTGCTGCACAGTGTGGAGAATCCGAAGCCACTGCCCAGCTCCACCCCGGGTGTGTTTGCTCAGCAGCAGGGCCCCACTGAGGGATTCTGCACCAGCGTCCACCCCTGGCTTGCCACCCAGCTCTGCACCAGGTGTGGCCCCTCAGCGGTGGGGGCCCACCAGGCGTGTGTGATCGTGGGTCCTCCAGTGGGAAACGTCCAGGCCTGCACTCACCAGCCTTCCCATCCCCCCCGTGCACGAACCCTGAAGGGGCTGTGGGCAGCCTGAAAATGGCTCTCAGTCCCTCACCCTGACTAGCCAGGCATGCCAGCAGGTGGACATCCCCCCCAAGGTGTCCCAGATTGCAAGAGGGCACAGGCCGGGCTGAGGGACCCCCACCCCCCGAGTGCACAAATTTTTGTGCACCGGGCCCCTAGTATTAAATATAAAGGATGCACTTTAACAACAGCAAGCATTTCCCATTTGGGAGAGGGATGTTCCAGTGATATAATGTGTAATAAGGCATTGTGCTTCTAATCTTGGAGGTATGTGGGTAATGAAGAGATGAAAACAAATAAAATACCTTGAAGTGGTTTGCTCAATGGTAAATGCAATAAGAAAGTAATCTGAACCCTGAGTGCAGCTAGAATGACTGGGGGACTTCCCAAATTACAGACCAGTCAGCCTCGGGCCCTAAATTAATAATTAGCCAGACACCAGCAGATGAAAAGAGCTGTTGATTGGTGCTTCACTTTTTTCATTTCTCTTAGATGCAATTGGTTCCTCCGAGTGAACTGTGAGCTGAAAGTAATTTGCAAAGTAAAATAATATAAACGCTTGAGTTGCCCTGCTGCCACAGGACAGCCATTATTGAAAGCAAAGGGTGTGGATGGGTGGCAAAGTGCTGCTCTAAAATGCAATATCTAATTATAATTGATGCTCTAGCTTCTGTGGAGCATGTCACAACACAGGAGACAAAAGATGAAATTCTAGTGTTTTCAAGCTCTCCTGCGCACGATGGCCTTTCTAGAGAAGGTCAGGAAAACGCTACAGCTCCAGGTATCAGCAGCACACCATCTCACCCATGACAACAGTAGGCACTTAAGTGCTCATGTGAGGAAACTTTTAAAAATTTAGAAAATAAAGATTTTTAAATGAGGACACCGCTGTTTTAATGAAGCCATTCATTCAAAAGGGGTTGTCAGGTCTGCGAAATGTGTCTTTTTTTCTTTCTCTTTTTAGTCTCCTTTCCGCCTCCCATGGTGATTACTCATAATCCCCGAATTAATCATTTTGTTTTAATTAATTATTTGCATTTAATTTCATAATCTGCTTCATTGTTCATAACATGAATTTGTGCAGTTCAGCTGTTGAGGCAAGGCTGGTGGGAAGAGTATAAACACCAGCATAAGGACTAGAAATTTTAGTCCTGTTTGATGAATATACTAAAGAAGCATCTGGATGGTGAGATTGAACCAGTGTTTTCCTGCTAGATGTTTGATGAGGAGACTTTAATCCCTAAGCGCTATTTCTTGGTTCTTTGCTTTAAAGCAACTCTAAAATGAGAGCCAAGTAGTGTAACCTTTGAAATACTGATTTCCTTCACAATAGCCAAAGCCAGTATAGAAGACTGCAAAATAAGCTGTTAGCTGGGGGGTTCTCCAAAGAGAAAAAGAAACAAGAAGAGCTTGTGAAAATCACCAGAGACCATTCTACAGAGCTGTAGGAGTGCTCCAAAACTCCAAGGAACAGAGCAACCCAGTACTCTATGACTGGACAGTGCCAACACAAGATAAGAACCGTGACGAGTGGTTAAACCTGGTGCAATTAAAAGAAATAAGTTTTCCAGAGAGGAATGATTACAACCACATATTGAAAATTGCTTCAAGTTTATAAACAATTTAGTTATTCACATCATTATTTAAACAATTCATTTAAAGGAAAATGGGCAGCGTGCTGTCAAATCCCCACATTAAAATGCCAAGTCATGGTCAATACCATGATATGATGTCCATTAAAAAACATTCACTTTTTTATTTATACACCAATGGTTTTATAAGTATAATTTCCCATTGTGGGACTTAAGTCATATGTAATTTATTTGGAGCAATGTCTGTGTCAGCTGTCTTGACTAGTGTCATGTTATTAGATCAAGGGAATAAACTTTGTGAATAAGAATATGATGCAAATTTGTTGCAATATTTCTATTTCTCTGCTTTCTGGCTTTCCTATTCATACAATAGCTTTGTTCTATCCATTTTTTAAACAGTAAATAGGATAAAACCTATTTTCTTCCCTTTTTGTGTGAGAGAAAAGGCCAAGGAGAGGGAGAGAGAGAAAAAATATTGATGTGAGAGAGAAATATCGATTGGTTGGTTTTCACGCATGCCCTGACCAGTGTTTGAACCTACAACCCAGGCGTGTACCCCGATCGTGAACTGCACTGTGACCCTTTGATGCAAGGTATGATGTTCCAACCAAATGGGCCACACTGGCCAGAACTCTCCCCTCTCAGAATCACACACTTTGTGATCCTTACAATAAGCGAATCTAAAAATCAAGTGAATAAAAAATCTGATGAATAGAATAAACTGGTGAATAGAATAGAATCAGAGGCATAGAAAGGGAGTGGACTGAGAATTTTCCGGGGGAAAAGGGTGTTGGTGGTGTGGGAAGAGACTGGACAATAATCGTACACCTATGGATGAGAACAGCGGGGAGGGGGGGTAAGGATAGAGGATGAGGTGGGAACTGAGAGGAGGGGAGCTATGGGGAATAAAAGGAACAACTGTAATAATATGAACAATAAAGATTTAAAAAAGAAAAAAAAAGAAATCAAAATGACCCCAACTTCAAACCAATATCTGCCATGCATATGACATAAAAAAGTCTCAGCTTTTGCTTAAACCATAATGATGATTATTGTAAAATTTAAATTGTCATTTTTCATAGGATCTCTTATCTACCATCATTCTTCACTGTTACAGGTTCAGTCTTAATAACAATTTCAAGTGAGAGAGATATGGCCTTCAATTCCAATTTTACTTTCATATGTAAGTGTTGTCAAAAAAGTAATGCTTGCGCCCTAACTGGTTTGGCTCAGTGGATAGAGTGTTGGCTTGCAGACTGAAAGGTCCCAGGTTTGATTCCAGTCAAGGGTAGGTACCTGGGTTGCGGGCACATCCCCAGTAGGGGGTATGTAGGAGGCAGCTGATCGATGTTTCTCTCTCATTGATATTTCTAACTTTCTATCCCTCTCCCTTCCTCTCTGTAAAAAGTCAATAAAATATGTTTTTTAAAAAACAGTAATGCTTGCTGTGGTCCTGTATAACATATAATCAGTATATTTTACTAATGATTTTCTAAATTGTAAAATGAAGATACATATGTATGACTATGTATAATATAGTGTCTAAAGCACTATTGTTAAAATTAGGAAGTTTAACAAAAATGACCTAAATTAGAAAATTAAAATTCCTCATGATTTCTGTATTTGGAGATAACTACTAGTTAGCATCTGCGTTAGTTTGCTAGGGATGCCATAACAAAGTGCCGTAAATTGGGTAGATGAAGCCATTGAACTCTATTGTCTCATATCGGTAGAGGCTTGATATCTGAGGTCAGGTGTTGGCATAGTTCCCGCTCAGGGCTGTGAGGGGAAATCTGCACCATGCCTCTCTCTCAGCTTCCAGTGGTTTGCTGGCAATCTTTGGTGTCCCTTAGCTTCTGCTCATCCTGACTCCTGCCTTCACTGTCACAGGACATTCCACCTGTGACATTTGTGGTGGCCCATAAATTTCTCCTTTAATAAAAACAACCACCATATTGAATCAGGGGTCTACCTACTTCACTATCACCTCACTGTAAACAGTTGCAGCTGCCACCATTCTTTATCCAAATAAAGTCACATTCTGAGGTTCTAGGAGGCAGGACTCCAGCAAATGAATATGGAGGGGAGGACACATTCCAAGCCACAAGGCCATCTCATCACATGTATTTTCTGTGCTGATGTAGTAATAATTACCATCACAACTTACTTAGCCTAGATTCGATGCCAGTGCGTATGTAAACCAGTTCAATAGTGTATTTCATTTAGACGAGAATAGCTAAAGGAATCATACTAATATCACAATGCTGCTAGTGAGAAAGACTTAGGCATAGAGGAAAATAAGTAATTTTTTCAATGTCACAGAGCCCAGATAGAAATCTAGGCTATTAGATCCCTGGTAGTTTGTGGAGTATTTGTGTTGTATATTCTGTTTTATAACCTAAATCTTAAAAGTTCCTTTGGTGCTTTATATGCCACTTATGTACATATTTGAACTTAGCCTATATAGAAGACTGCAAAGGGTTCACATTAAGAAATCACTCTATCCAGAGTTATTGGACTAAGTCACCAAAGAGTTGATCATTTTTTTTTTATGACCTGTAATTATATGCTTGAGTTTTCAGATATTAGATCCACAACTCATTAGTTGTGTCAGTTTGAGGAAAAATAAATCCTTCAGTAATAATGATAGAATTACTTTGCTTTGATGTAAAATTTTAAATAAGTATCTAGATTTTTTAGGGTAAAATTTTTAAATATTCTACCATTTTTACTGTTTCCTATTTTGTCAGTGCTATACCCAGGACCACCTAATGAATTTCAAATGATAGAAACTTTTTAGAAGAACCTAAAATAAAATTTAGATGTTCTACTATAGAAAAAATATAGAAAAGAACACAACTAAGAACACGATATGTTATTGTTTTATTTAATCCTTACAATAAGATTTAGATTGGTATTATTAATTTTATTTTATAAATAAGGAAAATTGGACACAGAGATTGTAAACTCTTCATTCCAAATATTTAGGGCTAGGCCTGGGACTTGAATCCACATCTACCTTGTTTGAGAGTTAGGGGTCTTGCTCTTAATCTCTTTGCTAGAATATGTTTAATAAAATTGTCCTCCTATCCTTCAGTCATTTGAATTCCAATCATCTGCCTCCTAAATATGCAGTAACCATTATGCCAAATTCTCATTCATGAACACAAAACTAATCTGGAGAAATATACATATTATTTAAGAGACCAGTTGTTCATTTTTTCAATTCATCAATAATATAGGATTCAGATTTAGTAAGTAGTTAGTAATATAGATGCATGTATTTATTCTCTATAGATAATTTAATGTTATGATACTTATAATTTAACACTTAGAAAAAACAAAACTAATCAATATGTTTTTTCAGAAATACTAATATTCATGGACATTTCTATTTCTAAGTGTAAACCCAAGGTAAGATCTGTATATAATCAAGCAAAGAGTAGGATACAAATGAAGATTTGACTTAAAGCAGAACTATGAAATATAATAGTATAATAGTTCAAGAAAGGGAAAAGACCTCCAAATCCACAAAACATTACTAATTACCAGTTTCAGAATTTAAATGTCATTCTAGAATACAATATTTCTTGGCAATAGAATTTTTTTCCTAATATCATAGTATAACTCATTAATACATTTTCATAATAACTTTCCTATACAAAATTATTAAATTCCATTAAACGTCTATAGAGGTCATAAGCTCAAATACTCATGAACTAGCAATATAAATATTAATGCACTCCACTTTCTTTATATGTATTAATTTGTCACTTTTGAAAGAGAGCTATATATAAAATATTTTGTCTGATCTAATAAAAGAGTAATATGCAAATTGGCCATTGCTCTGAGACACCTAAGCCATGCTCACCAGCCAATCAGAGTGCCTGCATGCAAATTAACCCAGCCAACATGGTGGCCAGCAGCCACAGAGCTAGAATAAGCAGGAGGCTACCATTAGGCCCACTGGGCCTCTGCTCAAAGCAGCAATGTTTCAATTATAGAAGATAAATAAACCCCAGAAACCTGATTCCAGCCAGCCTCACTGGAACATTGAGTCAATGGGAGCTGTGGGCAGCCTGAGCTGGAATAAGCAGGAGGCTTGCCCCAGCGATGGAGGAAGCTAAGGTTCCTGCCTGCCTAGGCTGGCTGTGGCCTCCGTTCATGGCAACAAAGTTTCAATTATAGAAGATAAACAGACCTCAGTTACCTGCTTCCCGCCTTGGACTCAAGGAAGTGCTGGGAGCCTGGATTGTCAGGGGAAACCTGATCTGGGCTCTGGTTAAAGCAGCAAAGTTTCAACTTTAGAAGTTAAATAAATCGCAGCCAGCCTCGCTGCAAACATCCATCAGCCCCTCACCCAGGCTGGCCAGGCACGCAGCAGGTGAACATCCCCCAAGGGGTCCCAGACTGTGAGAGGGCATAGGCCAGGCTGAGGGACCCCCAAGTGAACAAATTTTTGTGCACCGGGTCCCTAGTAATATAATAAAAGTAACAAGGCGAACATGATGATATAATGCATCTTACCATGTGTGCAGTTAGGGATTGTGGGAAATAAGTGCATGGTCTTATATAAAGTAGGCAGACACTCACTAGCTCCTACTGTTGCTTAGTGTCTGATGCTAGATCTAGTGTTGCCAGATTGTCTGATATTTCAAGATAATTTTGAAAACCCTATTTTATATGTATTCTTCCTATTGTTAGGTGATGGCTCAAAACAGTTATGTGCCAAAGAAAATAAATCTACAGGCTAAATCTGTTCTTTAGATCAGCAGCATGCAACTTCTGAAACACTGGCTTTGGTTTCAAACAGTCTGTCTCTTGCCTTTCAGAATAGAGAAGAAAATCTTAAAATGGCATCAGTCAAAACCCTAGTTGTGATTCCTTGTGATTCTGCTGCCAAAGTGAGTCACTTATTTGTTTAGTCTTAGATGTTGGTCAAAGGGAACAAACTTGCTGTCGGAAGATGAATAAATTCTGGGAATCTGAAGAACATCATCTAAACTAATAAAAGCAAAATAGTAAAATTAACCATTTCTATGAGATGGGGTAAACCATGCCCACCAGCCAATTAGAGCAGCTGTATGCAAATTAGCCCAGCCAACATGGCGGCCACCACTCACGGACCTAAGTAAACGTTTAGGCATCGTCCGTTGCAGCAGGAGTGAAAGCGAAACTGCGCCCGCTGCCCGCTCAGCTTAAACTGGCTCTAGCAAAACACACGTTTGCAACATAATAACAATCATAGAATCCTCGGGAGCTGAAGGAAAGAGCAGCTTGGGCCTAACCAGTAAAAGTAACATTGTCTCATTATAGACACCGCCAGGTGAAGTAGAGAGGAGCCTTCAGTTAGAAGGCCGCCTTAAAAGAACAGCATCAATTATAGAAGGTAAACAAACCCCAGAAACCTGCGTCCAGCCAACCTTGCTGGGACATTGGGTCAATGGGAGCTGTGGGCAGCCTTAAAGCCTGAAAGCGCCAATCAGCTCGTCACCCATGCTGGCCTCAACCCAATGGGGTGAGAGACGTTCCTGGGGGGCTTGGCCAGCCTGGAGACAGCCATCAGCCTGTCACCCAGCCTGGTCAGGCACGCCAGCAGGTGGACATCCCCAGAGGGGTCCCAGACTGTGAGAGGGCACAGGCCAGGCTGAGGGATCTCTCGAGTGCACAGAGCGGCTGCAGGGTGGAAAAGCTCAGGACCAAGGACCCGTGAGTGGGAAAGAGGTGGCAGGCTTGGTGGCCTGCTTGCAGGCTGCCCAGGCCCTTTGAGGGGCATTGGGGAATGGGAAAGAGGCAGCGGGGGGTCTCGGCCTGCTTGGCGGCTTCCCAGGCCCTTTGCGGGGCACTGGGGAGTGGGAAAGCAAGGCAGCAGGGTACCGGTGAGTGGGAAAGAGGTAGCGGGGGTGTCTTGGCCTGCTTGGTGGCTGCCCAGGCCCTTTGCGGGGCACCGGGGAGCAGGAAAGCAAGGCTGAAGTGGTCGGGTTCCTGCTTGGCGGCTCCCCAGACCCCTTGGCGGCACCGAGGAGTGGGAAAGGAAGGCAGCAGGGAACTGGTGAGTGGAAAAGAGTCGGCGGCCTGCTTGGCGGCTCCCCAGGCCCTTTGGGGGGCACTGGGGAGCAGGAAAGCAAGCTCTTGGGGGCTGAGGGCCTGCTTCGCGGCTCCCCAGGTCCCTTCTGGGGATTAAGGAGCAGGAAAAGGCTGGCCTGACCACAAGGCGGGGTTTTCCCTGCTTTCTGGTGGCTGGAGAAAGATGGGCAGTAGGCAAGTTTGGGAGGCAGGCAGCACCCAGCCCTGGCCACAGCTCAAAAAAGAGAACCACATGCAGGGGAGGGCAAGAGTCTGAGAGATCAACATAGAGGGGGTGCCTGCTCCAAGCCTGGGGGCAGGCCCCCCGTAGGTAGATACACACAGGAGGACTGCTCCGAGCCTCAGATGCAGCTGGGGGCAGGTCCCCAGTGGCGACACACAAACACACAAAAGGCGCCTGGCAGATTGGGGCCATCATAGGACATCCACTGAGGGGTTCCAGACTGTGAGAGGGGGCAGGCTGGGCTGAGGGACCCCCACTCTCCTCTCTGTGCATGAATTTCGTGCACCAGGCCCCTAGTTGTGATTATAATTAACAATGCTACCTTATATACTTTAAAGTTGCTAAGAAGTGAGATTTTTAAGATTTTCACCACACACACAAAAAGAAATGATAAGTAGGGGATATAATGGAGGTATTAGCTGCTGCTACTGTGCTAACCATTTCACGATATATGAGTGTATCAAACCAATGCATTGCATACCTTAAACTTACATAATGTTATATGTCAGTTCTTAGATACACTGCTATGATAGCCAAGTTGTCTTCACCTCTGTCTATTCTTCACAGAACAGCCACAGTCATCCTGTCTAAGCGTAAGGTAGGTCATATCAATCTTCTGCCAAACCACTGTTTTCATTTATAGTAAAAACCCAAGTTCCCACATGACTTGCCACCATTAACTTGCCAATTATGAGCAGGCCATTATGGCCCTCCTCTCCCTCCCCTCCCTTTTACCTGCATCTCACTGACTGACCTCCTTGGTGTTTCTCAGGTGCTCAGAAAAGGCTCTTCTTTGAGGACATTAACTATTTGCTCTACCTGGGTCTCTCTTTCCACTTGTATCTACACAGCCAGTTCTTCTGTTTTTCTCAGGTTTGGATTCAAAAGTCACTCTCTTATTAAAACACTTCATAGGCCTTCTATCTAAAATTTCAATCCCCTATCCTGATACCTCATAGTATTTGTACCTATTTTAGTTATTTTTTTCTTCCAGAATATACACTGTAGGTTTGTGATTTTTATCCCCTCCTTGGCCTTCTTTAATAGCATTTAGTTATGATATTGCAAGAACTCCCACATTTTATTCAAATGGATCATTTCCAATAATACCCTTAATAAAACTGAGAATATAGTATTATGCTCTAAATTTGCACACACACACACAAAGATTCAGGGGAGAGTATGAATCAACTCAGTGTTTTCTGATGACTTATTTTATTAAAGTAATAAAAATTACTAAGCCAAGGATAATTAAACATTGAAATTAGTGTGTTTCTTCCAAATATTTAGTTACCAGCAGACTTGGTATTGATTAACATATGCAATGAGTTACTCAAGTGTTTAACTTAATCAAAGAGGCAGGTTAACTGTGAGGGTTAGCTGCCCAAGGGAACATTTTTATGTTGTTGCCATAAATACATTTTCTACAAGTATGTTTAAATATTACCCCCTAAGCAGCCAACATGATACTGTCAGTCAAATTATGTCACCTCCATTTTAAAAATTCTTTAATACCAATTTATGTCACTCAAACTAAAACTAAAAGTTATTGCAAATAGCTTGCACAATCACCTTCTGCAAACCTTTACTCAAATGTCACCTTCTGGTTTGCATTTCTGATTATACTAATTAAAGTTGCAGTAACCTCCAGCCTTCTCTCACCCTCTTGATTTTGCTAAATATTTACTTATTTCTTTATGCCTTTTTCCACTACAAATGTAAGCTTTATAAGGGAAGAGATTTTCTCCTGAAATTCTCACAAATGTATCATGCATTTGTGAGAATTTCAGGAGAGAATCAATAAATTAATCAATAAATAAATTAATTAGTATCAATCAATAAATTAGTAATAATTATTATCAATTAATTATTGCTAAACAATAAACTAATTCAAATATAAATTTCTATAATCTATATGCAATGTAAATACACCTACATATCACTAAAACTAAGTAATCACATGGATAAATATAAGTATACAACAAACTTTAGTTGTTTTTTGCTATTTATTTATTTATTTATTTATTTATTTATTTATTTATTGTTAATCCTCACCCAAGAATATCATTCCACTGATTTTTAGAGAGAGTGGAAAAGAGTTGGGAAAGACCGAAACACAGATGTGAGAGAGACACATTGGTTACCTCCCACAGGGATAAAGCTGCAACCAAGGTACTTGCTCTTGACCACAATCGAACCCAAGGCCCTTCGGTCTGCGGGCTGACACTCTACTCACTGAAACAAACCAGCTAGGGTTGTTTTTTTTCTTAATATTCAATAATTGTTTCTTCTAATTTAAAACTATAATAGTTTAAAATAAATTTAAAATTAAAATTACTTTGAAACTTTAAAACAAACTAATAATTCTTAGCAAATGTAACTGAAATATTCATAGAACTGATTGAATCAAATGCATTTAAAAAGCTTTCACATTTGAAAAAAACGTAAGCTTCTGAATCAGTAGGAATAATTCTCTGTATAATAAGCAGGTGTAATTATCAAGCAATAATTTCTGAATTGTCTAGAAATTAAAAAGAAATATTAATTCCAGAGGGAGGAAGGAAGAGAGAGAAAGAGAAAGAAAGAAAGAAAGATTAATAGGTTGCCTCCCACACAACCTAACCAGGGTTCAAACCCACAACCTGGGTATGTGTCCTGACTGGGAATCAAACCCATCACCTTTTTTGCATGGGATGGTGGTCCAACCAACTGAGCCACACTAGCAAGAAAAATTAAGTTATTAGAAATTTTTTGTTGTAACATCACAACAAAAAATCATTCTCAAATTCAATTTTGCATTACATCACTCAGAATAAGTTAGATGGTAGTGTAGTTTCAAACAAAATTTCAATGTGCTGAACATGTTAGCAGTTTATTCTTATTTATGCTTGATATCTAGTGTTTTCTGGAGGAGCAAAGAGCCTCTTTTCATTGTAAATGGAGAGAAGGTCCTTTTCAATATAAACTTTTAAATCTAGATAGCTTGAAATTATTAATCATATATAATTTACAATATGTCCGTGTGAAATGAAGAGGTGATTATGTATTTTATCAAATAAAATAGGGTAAACTAAAATGTGTTTTCAAATCATTTTAAGTTAAAAATACATACATCAATAATAACCTGAAGCAGTGGGAGAGTGCTGTAATGTAAAGAATAAATATAGGGTGAGATTTAAAACACGCTGCTCTGTACATGGAAGGTCTAGTATCCCTTCAGTGAACTAAAATCCCAAATGACAGCAAAGTAAAAGAAGCCAATGTTTGGGGGAAAGAAAGATGACACCAGAAGGGGGGATTTCACAAAAACTTATTTTAGTTGAAAGTAGACCGTGAATAGTATCCTATATAATAAAAGCCTAATATACAAATCAACCAATGGCAGAACGACCTGTGTAATGACTGGTCACTATGATATGCACTGACCACCAGGGGGCAGATGGTCAACACAGGAGCTGCCCCAGCCCACAGGCCTTAGACTAGCCAAGATGGGTGCCAGGTGGGGCCCTGCTGCTTGCCCCGCTAGTTGCCCTGCAGATGGAGGCAACCAACTGCAACGGCGGGGGGAGGCAGGGCCAGTTAGCAGGCAGTGCCAGGACAGCCAAGGCAAGTGCCAGTGGGGTCCCCCATAGCCCCACTGGTTGGCCCACAGATTGGCCCTGATCACCAGCCATGCCTAGAGACCCTACCCATGCATGAATTTCATGCATCAGACCTCTAGTTAGAAATAAGACTTGTAGCAACAGTGTGATCAACTGAAAAATAGCCTCCTCCCCCCCAAAAATAAACATTCTTAAGCCCAGGAACATAGATATGTTACCTTATAAGTTAAAAAGATTTTGCAGATGTAATTAAGTTAAGGATCTTGAGACAGGGCAATCATCCTGGATTATAAGAATAGAGCCTAAATACACTTAAAATAGAAGAAGATTTTACATACACCCACCTGCAAGTGTGGGCATGTGCACACATGTGCGCACTCACACACACCCAGATATGAGTGGAGTAAGAAGGATTTCAATAGCCAGCCTGAACGTTTGGAATGATGTGGCATAAGACAAGGAATGCCAGCAGTCATCAGAAACAGGAAGAAGAAAGGAGCAGATTCTCCACACAATCTCCAGAGGGAACTCTGCTGACACCTTGATATCAGCTCAGTGACACTGATACCAGTCTGCCTGCCTCAGAATTAAAAGAAATAACTTTATGTTGTTTAAGCCCTCATTTCATAATAATTTGTAACTGTAGTCATGGAGACTAATATAAGCATCATACATAAAGTAGGTATTAATACTGCATAGATTATTGATTATTAAGATGGGTTATAAAATCTCAGAAATATGCTATTTTGACCTTGTCATTTAGAAGACAAGTTCTGAGCTGCACAGTAACATGGCTGACGCACAGTAACGTGGCTGAAGCAGGCAAAGACTGTGTGAACCTTTTAGAGATAAGGTTTCTTATAGGCAGTGTTTATTTTTTATAAATTAATAATATAAATTATATTATTTCTAGAAAATTGGAGTAATTATTTATAGAATGTCCCATTAATTGTTTTCATTTTAAAAAAACTCCAGTTTTTTAAGAGGAATTTATCTGAGTGACAGCTATCGCTATATCTGTTAAAAACTAGTTGAATTTATGAAAAACGGAAAGCATCATTACAATACCCCATCCTTGAAAACAACAAAATTTATCAAAAAGAGATTTTAAAACACTTTATCAATGCGAAAAATGTGAGGTAAATGGTCACAACCTCATTCTACAAACTTAGAACATTATCTTCCAGATAAACTACTGTTTAATTTCAATTAAAAAAGAATGCCTGACAATGGAGTTGACAAGGCTGACATTTAATGAAATGGGTAGCTAGAGAGATAAGTAGGTTTAAAGTATAACAAAAATGTCCAATTTTAAAGCAACTTCATGAGGAAAATTACATCTCTAAATTAAAATATGATGTGGGTAATTTAATATACAACTGAGAAGTTCAGTCAAAATATATCTTTAGGGCACTTAGGTATGTGATTATGGTTTGCCCTGGGAGTAGGAAGAGAGTATCTACAGAGAAGAGAAGGTGGTTTCATGAGAAGACCATGCATTATGCCAATACTTAATATTGACAATTAGGTGTGGCTAAAACTAACTGCCCAAACAAAAGAACAAAAAGAAAGAGATGCATGAAAATAAAATATAGTAAACAGAAAGGAAATATAGCAGATATCATACAAAAATAAATGAAAATGGGGGTAGGATATTTAGCACATATTTACATTTCTACTCTAAGTTATAAAAAAAAAAATCAAGCCAGAAACTACTTAAAAAAATAAAAACCAATGGACTACAATGAAGACTAAGGTTGGCAAACTAATGGAATAAATTAGGAAGAAAAACACAATTGTAAAAATAAAACAGAAAAGAGAGACTCAACAGTGTGGAAAGACAAATTAATTCCATGGAGGACAGACAAGAAAATCAGACATAATGTGGTAGCATAGGGCAAAGAAAGCCATCCAATTTACAGAAAAAAATATAATAATGAGGACAGTCAGGGGAGATCTGAAATAGTGATACTCTAGTTTACCTGAAGAAAAAAAAAAAAGAACAAAGGCAATGAAACAGGCAATAGTCAAGCAAAAATAGAAATAGCAATGAAGTAAAGGAAAACTAGACTCTTCAACAAAAAATATTTGCATTTCTCTCAGGCAACAATAAAATAAATTTGATCATGGCAATTTGCATTTTTGCTCACAGGTCTTCATTCCTCTTTGCATACACAGCTTTTGTTCGTGTGACTTTGCAATTTTGGGATTTTGCTATTTTCTTTTTTAAAAGATGTGTTTTATTGATTTCAGAGAGGAAGGGAGAGAGAGAGAGATAGAAACAACAATGATGAGAGAGAATCATCGATTGGCTGCCTCCTTCATGCCCCACATCAGGGATCTAGATCTCAACCGGGGCATGTGCCCTGACCAGAAATTGAACCGTGTTCTCCTGGTTCATAAGTCAGTGCTCAGTCATGGAGCCACAGTGGCCAGGGCTGTTGTTTTGTCACTGAAGATAGAATTTACTTTGCCGCCCACTGATGATGGACTTGACCATGATTGTTATTTGACCACAGATGTATGTTAGGAAAAAGAAGTGCACAAACCCTAAGCGTATCACCTTGCCTCTTGCTTCTCTTGAGCTTTTCCATCCTTATGAGAAGATCTTTTGTAACCTAATTCCCATGCCTCTCATTGTCATCCCCCAATCCCTAACTCACTCACTGTTCCAGAGAAAGTAATAAACATGGCGACAATCATAATTTCAAACTATAGCGTGGAGCCATGCCCACCTGATTCCAGCTTATATCAACCAGCCCTCTGGCAAGCACACTGACCTGTGATCTCATATCGGTAATTGTCTAAAATCAATGAGTTTTTAGATGATTTCTTGCATGACATTTTTTGTGACAATAGTTAACATGCACATTGTCCAATAAGGAAATGATGTTTCACTGGCTCGATTAAATTCAATTTAAAGAAATAATATACTTTGAGAAAAATCTGCGGTAGCACAGGCACTTAGCATATTAAAAAACACAAAATAAATTTCTAGACACAATGAATAAGTCTAGAAGTTATTAACCTTTAAGAACAAAAATTACTCAGCAATCTAATCTTAGGACTCTCAGTAACATTGGATGACTCCACAGTCTATTTATAAGACAACTAGGGGCCTGGTGCACAAAAATTTGTGCACACGGGAAGGTCCCTGAGCCCGGCCTGTGCCTTCTCGCATTCTGGGACCCCTCGGGGGATGTCCACCTGCTGGTGTACCTGGTCAGCCTGGGTGAGCGGTTGAGGGCTGTTTGCAGGCTAGCCACAGCTTCCATTGACCCAAGGTCCCAGTGAGGCTGGCTGGAAGCAGGTTTCTGGGGTTTATTTATCTTCTATAATTGAAACTTTGTTGCCTTGAGCAGAGGCCACAGCCTTCCTAGACAGGTAATGAAGCCTCCTATTTGCTTCAGCTCCATAGCTTCTATAATTGAAAACTTTGTTGCCTCTAGTGGAGGCCACAGCTGGCCTAGGCAGACAGGAACTTTAGCCTCTTCTATCACCGGGGCAAGCCTCCTGCTTATTCCAGCTCTGTGGCTGCCAGCTGCCATCTTGGCTGGGTTAATTTGCATATAGTCACTCTGATTGGATGGTGGGTGTGGCTTGGCTGGTGGGCATGGCTTAGGTGTAACAGAGTGAGGGTCAATTTGCATATTACTCTTTTATTAGATCAGATGGCTAGGGAAATGTTTAACAGTAAATCAAATCATTCAAGTCCCTTTATCCAGAACATTGCAATGACTTGCATCATACTTAGATTAAAATTCAAACTACTTTTCCCTAAGTGATCTGACTCATAGCTACCTCTTTGACCTCTCATAGAACACTAGAGGCCTGGTGCACAAAATCTGTGCATGGGTAGGGTCCCTAGGCCTGACCAGTGATCAGGGCCAATCAGGTTCCCTGCTTCTCCACCTTCCCACCTCCTCCTTCCTTCACCACCTGAATCTCCCACCACCCACTCCCAGTTCCCCATCCCAGCCTGGAGCCCAGCCCCGATCCGTTGAGTTGAGCGCTGCAGTGTGCATCATAGTGACTGGTCATTCCCGTTGTTCCAGATGTTCCACTTTTCCAGTTTCTTGGCTTTTCTATATACAGATTCTCCATCATGTGATTTTTCTCTGCCCATATTGGTCTCCATGTTATTCTTAGCAAAACCAAGGGTTTTTAAAGCCTTGAATCTTTGCATTTGCTGTTTCCTCTGCTTAGGTGCTCTCCTATCTGATATTAGATTGCTTATTTTCAGATGCCTGTCCTGAGCATACTTCCAAAAATAGCATACATAGCATTCTGACTATATATTTGTGCATATCCTATATATGTGTTTGTTTACTGGTTAATTACATTCCTAATGCAATGGGAGCTCTATTAAAGTTGAGGCTCTTGATGCTTGTGTACTTCTGTATAACCAGCATCTGAAAATGCCTCAGAAAGGAAATAATCAATAGATTATTAATACATGTTTTAATATATTAATCAAAGAGTACTAGAATCAAACAACATCCAAATAATTTCAATGAAAATAAAGTCTTTAACCTCTTTGTGGAAGCATATACTCTATATAATCTTCAAATAAAAACCACTTCATGTCATCATCTATACTACTGAATGATAAACACAAATAAAAACTACAAAAACAGAACATAAAGTATTAAAGTGGTTGGGGTAGCTTCTAACCTTGTTATGAATACAGAAATGTGTTGATTTAACTGTGATAATTGTGAGCATGAAGTTATATTAAACTTGTGAAAAATTTACTATCTGATGCAAAATTTATGATGCTATATCTACAAAAAGTCTAATGTAAGAACCTCAAATATAAAAAAAATAATGTGAGAAGTTTGGTAGGAGAAGGCACACAGAGTTTATTTAGTTTCTATAAAGAGAGTCATTACTCTTTGATTGGTTTCTGACGTTGATATATCAAGAAATAAGAATTAAAAATTTGTTATAAGCGTATAAAAATTCTGCTTAAGGACAGAAAGCATTCTATAATTCTCAGGTAATCAGAAGGAAACATAGGTGAAACAATAATACAGATCATCAAGCACATGTTAGAAAACGAAGGCAATTGCCAGGAAATGGTAAAAAACAGAAAATCAAATAAGATGACAGGAATGAAACCAAAATTACATGCTGAATCAATACATGGAAATGTAATAAAAAATACATGCAGGGTTATAAAATTAAATTTAACTATATAGGGTTGTAAAATTCAACAGTATATTGTTCACAAATAGACACAAATACAACCAAGTGATTTAAAATGCTTGAATGTAAAAGAATGAGAGAAATATGGGGGAAATGCAAATAAAAAGACAACAGAGGCCACAATGCTAAATAATGTCAGAAAATAAATTAAAAGTAAAATGTAAATAGTAGCAAAATACACAAAACAAAACTTGCTAGAAATACAGGAATGATAGAAAAATGTATTTGTCTTCTCTGATAATACAAGGAGACAGAAAAAGTGTACTTAAAAACTATACATAGACATATTTCAATCTAAATTAATAAAATTTCCCAGCCAGCATGGCTCAGTGGTTGAGTGTCAACCCATGAACTGAGAGGTCATGGTGCAATTCTTGGTCAAGGTACATGCCCAGGTTGCAAGCCCAATCACCAATGTGCAGAGTGCAGGAGGCAGCCGATCAATGATTCTCTCTCATCATTGATGTTTCTATCTCTCTTTCCCTCTCCCTTCCTCTCTGAAATCATAAAAAATATATTTAAAAGAAGAAAGAAAATAAAATAGCAAATATAAAGAAGACCTCTATAAAAATCTAAAAACATTAGAATTAGGACAGGCTACATTATCAACAATAGGTGTTGGAAGCAAATTACAGCAGGGTATAATTATTCAAGTAATTCATGAGAAGGCTGATGGACCTTGGGGCTTAAGCAGGGCTGAAAATCTGCATATATTATTACCTGCTGCTGAACAGCTGTAGGCATTTCTCCTAACCTGATAATATTTGCCTGTTTATCAAACTTTACCTGTTTGCATTCCTGAAGGGCTAAGGTGTTTTCCAGCAAATAAAAAGCCATGGGTTCTGAGATTTGGAGAGCCCACTTCACTAGAAAGTGGAGCCTCCCATGGCTCCCCCATGCATCCCAAATTTATATTTCTTATCTACTTTATCCATTTACATCACAGCCCCTTCTCCGGATTCCTGAACCCCTGCTGCAAAAAGACTGCGGCAAATAGGAAATACACAAAGCTTTATGAAAATGGACCCAGCATACATAGAATAAAGCAAAACGGAACTGTGGCATATTTAGAAAATAACTATAAATCTATGAAACATGGACAAAGTTGTACTCAGTGGAAAATTTGTAGGCTTCCACATTTTCAGTACTAAAAGGAGGAGTGAAAATATATTATTTAACCCATGTATTTTAAAAGAGAATACAAAAATAAGTTAAAGAATGTGCAAGGAGAATGGTGGCTAAAAGTTACAAATAAAATAATGTACAAAGATATAATAAATGTGGAGAAAATAATTTTCAGTTAAATTAGATAGTTAAATACATTAATCCAACAAATATGTCCCTAACCCATTTGGGGTTCTTGAATATAATAGCAGTGCAAGTGGATTACAGTCAAGGGCCATCCAACTCTCAAGGATAAGCTGACCCCAATCTCATCCAAATTCTTCCAGAGAGTATGAGATATAAGAAAAACTTTTCAACTACTTGAAGAAGCCAATATATCCTCCAAACTAAGTGTATACCAAAACAACAAAACCACAACAAATATTTTAAAAACACATACACACACACAAAAAAAACAAAGAAATCATAAACAGAGTTTAAAATATCCTAATTAAATATTTGTCTTTTTATTAAACTTGATTATTAAGCCCTTTGTGATTAACAAATTGTCAGAGAAAATTTAAAGTTAAACACTAGTCCTCTTAAATTTTAAAATAACAAATGCCTTACTTAAGTTCAAAATAGATAATTTGTCCTCATTGAAATAACCAAAGATCACAGTTTAAGTTAAATTCAAATTCAAAACCATTTCCCGATTCTTTTTCCTGTGGAGTCCCACATAGGTTCCTTCTGAAAGAAAGCTCCAGTTCTTGGTGCAGCTACATTCTGTGCTGTTTGGTTTGGTAACTAGTAAACCTTCAGAGTCTCTGAAAATGCTTTGGTTTAACATTAAGTCTATAATGGTTCTAATTATATTTTTAAGCTACCAAATTTAAGTATAAAATGCAGTATATTTTTCAAATGAATGCAGTCATGCAGTCATGTAGCCACTATAGCAATCAGGACATATGACATGTATGTCACCCCAAAAGTTTCCCTGGAGCACCTTTCAGTGAACCTTCGAATCCCAGTAACCACTCAATGGCTTTCTATTCCGATAGCTTTGACACTCTAGAATTTTATATAAATGGAATGATAACAACATATGTAGATTTTGTGTCTGTTTTCTTCCTCTTTTAAAATGCTTCCATGTAGTTTCTTATTTTCAGCTGTACATAGCCCCAAACAGTAACCAAGCCAAAGCTCCACCAACTGGCCAACAAACAAACCCTCAGACATTTGTACAATGGAATCACTCGTGTTTTAAAGAGACCAAGGTATTAAGAAACAAGATCATCAGAGAATTAGCCACATAACCACCAAATTTGGGAAAGAAAGCCACCCTGACTTTCTTTGCCAGAACTCAGTACTTAGTATTACTAATGTCCTAGACAGTGTTATTCACAGGGGAGGGAAGGAGTGGATACAGAAATGTATCTTTGGTTTTAGCCAAAATTCAGGAATAGCAGGCAATCTGGAACACCAAGCAGTCTGTGCCAGCTGTCTGGAATTCATGATGAATTCATTAACATTCAATTAGGAAAAGTCCCAACAAGAACTTAATTGTGTTGCAGCTCATTTACCATATCTACAGGCCAACCATTCTGTGAAGTGTGCCTCGTAGGCAAGGTCCCCACATTTGTATCAGGTGGAGAATCATGCTCAGCACATTGCTAAGCCAAAGCTGCTGTTACTTGTGCTGTAGCAGGAAGAAACTGGGGGTGCAGTGTACCTTTTCCACCATTTTCAATACTATAGATTGTTCAGAAATGGTTTCTCCTGGGTACAGGCAGCATCTGCATACCCACCAGCTATAATTTCCTCAGCTTAAAGTATAGTCTAATATTTTTGCAGAGTATTTTTCATTCTTGAGCTGTGGACAAGACTCTATATCCCTGCACAGAATCCTCCATGGCCCAAAAATGCAGAATGGAATTTGATTCAGTGTATTTAGTCATGTCTACATAAGCCTAGCTCTAACAATTTAAAGCTGAAAATTCCCCTGTGCTCTATAAAACAAGTGAACTCAGATCCTTGCATTTTAACTGCAGTATAAATTGTCCTGCACATAAATGCAGAAAAAGACTGGAAATATCCATTTCCTTACAATCAAATCTTTGCTTCAGCCAAACATTCCAAAAAACCCTGCACCTGTATTGCAAGCTAGCCATAGCCTGCAAAATAACACTGCCTACACCTGCAAAAGTGGCCTTGGGATTATGAATGCTATCTTGGTCAACGACAGGCCCAAGTTGGGAGAAGTCACCCATGACTCCTAATCATTTTCTAACTGAATTTGCCCTTCATTTGGGCCCACTTTCTAAGGCCTCTGCAATACCATATATGACACGCTCTTTCAGTCCCCATCAAAGCCGCTGACCCACCTTTCCTTTTGTATTTGTACCAGCACACATAAGCCCACTTTGTGCAATGCCTTGATATTCGTGAGGAGCCCAACACCTTTCAGAAGACTCAAGTACTTTTACTTTCCTCCCTGTTTTTATAAACGGTCAGCTGTGGACAAAAACTACCTAAGCAGGAAGTACCACCAAATTAAAAATGCCACATAGCCCAAGGCATACAAGTTGCATTCCATATGCTACAAGAATCAGAAAGACAAACCTCTACTCAACTTGAAGTAGAAGGCCTGGCACATGGCCAGACTCTCACAAAGCTCTCCCTGCAGAGTTTGTATGGTCCTATTTCACAATGTCTCTAGTCTTGCAGAAGACACTGCTGTCTTCAATAGGTTACTTCATAAATAGATATACTTTCCCTGCTGAGGTTCTAAAAAATATGTTAAAAATTCAAAAAGAGTAACTGATTAGGTGGAAGATAAAATATGACCATTTGCTTTCATAGCAATTGGATTGGAAAATATAGTTAGTATGGAATCTAAACGGGCTTTTAACTGAACTCAAGCATGAAGGAATTACACCCAGGAACTAACCTCAGAGCTAGGAAGTGGTCTCC
>PVJC01006347.1:0-55228 GCA_004026665.1 Murina feae | reverse complement strand
GCCACCAAGCAGGCCGCCAACTCTTTCCCACTCACCGTCCCCTGCTGCCTTCCTTTCCCCCTTCCCGGTGCTGCCAAGGGGTCTGGGGAGCTGCCAAGCAGGACCCCGGCCCCTGCAGCCTTGCTTTCCCGCTCCACGATGCCCCGCAAAGGGCCTGGGCAGCCACCAAGCAGGCCACCGACCCTTGCCGCCTCTTACCTGCTTCCCGGTGCCCTCCAACCCTGCCGCCTGTTTCCCATCACGGGTCCTGGGTCCTGCGCTGTCCCGCCCTGCAGCCGCTCTGTGCACTTGGGAGGTCCCTGAGCCCGGCCTGTGCCCTCTCGCAGTCTGGGACCCCTCGGGGGATGTCCACCTGCTGGCGTGCCTGACCAGCCTGGGTGAGGGGCTTTAAGGCTGCCCACAGCTCCCATTGCCCAACGTCCCAGCAAGGCTGGCTGGACGCAGATTTCCGGAGTTTTTTCTCCTATAATTGATATTGTTCCTTGATACACTGTAATTGATACACTGTTCCTTTAAGGCGGCCTTCTAACTACTAACGAAGCCTCGTCTGCTTCACCTCGCAGGGTCTATAATGAAACAATTGTTACTGTTACTGGTTAGGCCGGAGCTGCTCTCTCCTTCAGCTCCGGAGGATCTATGATTGTTACAATGTTTCAAAAAGCTGTGTTTCGCTAGAGGCAGTTTAATTGGAGCTGAGCTGAAAGGCTCAGCTTCACTTTCGCTCCTGCCGCAATGGAAAGGGCTGTTTACTCAGGTCCGGGAGTGGCGGGCGCCATGTTGGCTGGGCTAATTTGCATACAGCCGCTCTGATTGGCTGGTGGGCGTGGCTTACCCTGTCTCGGAGAAACGGTTAATTTTAATATTTCGCTTTTATTAGTTTAGATAGGAAATCTAAGGAACTATCACACCCGAGAGGAGTCTACAGAGATATGGAAAAATGGTGATGTGGTGATGTGGATGGGATATTGAAACAGAGAAAGGACAATAAGTAAAAATTAAATAAAACTGAATATTGTATGAACTTTAATAAATAATAATAATGTATCAATATTGGCTTGTTAAGTGTTCTAAATCTATCATGTTAATGTGAATGTTACTAATAGGAGAAACAAAGTTTGAGGTATACAGTGATTTTGTCTTCACAACTTTTTTGTAAATATAAAACTATTCTAAAATTTAAAATGCTATTTAAAATAAAAAATATGTTAGGAGAATTAATAGAAATGAGGTATATAACTATTCAAAGAGCTTCAAACAAAATTAAATAGAAATGTGAAATTTAAAGTTTGTTTTGTTCCTAATATTTACTTTAAACAAAAATTCAGTTCTTTAAACTCATAGGTAAAATGATGATTTTAAAGGCAAAATAAGTAGAGGAATATAATCCACTTATCTAAAAATTGAAGGACTTGTATGCATGCATATTCGCATCATCAATGGACACAAGACACTGGAGGGATAAGGGGATATGCCGGGAGGGGGGGGTAAGGGAGGCCGAGGGAAGGTAAAAAGGGAGACATATGGGTAAAAAGGGAGACATATGTACTACTATTTGTAATATTTTAAACAATAAAATAAAATACAAAAATAAAATACAAAAATAAAAATCATTAGAAACAAAATTGGAAGAAGAAAACATTCTGCATACATTTAAATGTTTTTAATGGATATCTTCCTAAAGGTATACCACCTACTTCTATATTTTCTATCTTCATTTTTTTTATAGCATGCTGTCTTTGTGGCTATTGAGATATCTTCAAACCTATTGTGCATAGAATGAGATGGTTGAGCCCAATGGTTCTCACTCTGTGTTAGAATCACCTGGGGAACAAACAAGGTTTAATTAAATCAGAATTTCTGGAGGTGACACACTTTCATTTGTATGTTTATAAAGTTTTACAAGTGATTCTAAATTTCATCCAGTATTGAGATGAATCTTTGTGTAAAATGCAGAATATACCTCTACATATGGTTGATGTGGAGGTATATATTTTTCTGGCCATGCATTCTGAGTAGCACATAAATCATAGTATGTATATGTGTTGAGGAGTTTTGTTTTAATTAATTTTTTACAGTTTTCATTTATTTATTTTTAATGACAACAGCTTAGGCTTGTTTATAATTTTCTACATTAATTTAGTGGAAGCTATCCAATGGTACTCTATTATATTTTCCCTAGTTAAGTTAGCATGATGAACTTCTTTTATACTTGACGATTATATAGTTTTATTAACCAATGCCACCTCAATGAATTTAATTTTTGTGTGTTTCTGTTTCTTTTATTTTTTTATTTTTGCTCCCATATTGAATGTAAACTTTTTCCCTGTTCTGTTTCTTCATTACTACAATCTTCTATTCTGCAATAACTCACAATGTTTGTATTTATTTGTAATCTCCATTTCTCACCAACAACAGTGCAGCTTCCAAGATACTAGTGTAATTTGTTCTCACCACTGTTTCTAGCACTGCCACTTGCTATCCACTTAGTTGTATTCAAAAGGCTTTTCTTCTTCTTCTTTCTTGTACCTTCTGCCTTTTTTCACTTTACTCACACAACACAAAGTGGGTCAAAAAGATAATCTATAATAAGCATCATCAGCCAGATAGATAATCAATTTACTTGTAATAAATTACCCAAACACATCAGAGAGTATATTGGATTGACTCTGAGTCCTTGCAATCTTTGGCTGAATTTGTTATTTCCATGCTACTGGTAGCTTGAAGATTAGGATTTCATGCCATTGTTGTTATTGCTGTTATTATTATGCCTAGTGTAGCCGACATTTGAGTCAGTGCCAGATTGCTCCCTAAAAACTTGGGACTTCACACCTCACTGGCTTGGCTCAGTGGTTGAGCATTGACCTAGGAACCAGGAGGTCACAGTCAAATTCCTCATCAGGGCTAGATCCTCAGTGTGGGCTATGAAGAAGGCAGCTGATCAATGGTTATCTCTCATCCATGATATTTCTATCTCTTTCCCTTTCCCTTCACTCTAAAATTAATTTTTAAAAAATTAAAAACTTGGTACCTCAGACAGGAAAAGACAAGAACCACACAATTTCACTCACATGTGGGATATAAAAAAGAAGACAATAAATGAACAAACTTATAGACACAAACAAACTTATAGACACAGACAAGAATATGAAGGTTGACAGAGGGGAAGGATAGTGGTGGAAGATCAAAGGGGGCAAAGCGGTTAAATATATGGTCATGAATGTAAACTAAACTATGGGTGGTAAGCACATATGTAAAGTACAGATGATGTAATACAGAGTTGTACACTTAAAACTTATATAATGTCATTAATCTATGTTACCCCAATAAATTTAACTTAAAACACACACACAAATAAATCCCCACAAAAAAACAGAATAAAATGGGACCTGTTTGGTTCCTGGTATAATAACTTAAGTGACTGAACTCATTCACAGAATCTTTATGAGATTAGTTTATTATGGTAACTTCTGAATCTTTGTTCAAAGCTGCATACTTTGTATATAATTTTAGAAAGTAATTAAAAATACAATAAAATATAAATTTTCTCCTGCATTGAATCCAAATTCTATAGCAAGACGGGCACTTTTCAGGATGGCTGGGAAGAGTGGTGATCGGTCCCATTAAGTCTGGAAGATCATGATTTAAAAAATTTTTGATTTGTGCTCAGAGTACTGAAAGAATCCAGATGAATTTAGATTTTATATGATATCTTAGTAGTAGATGATTATCACAATAACATAAATCCTTCATATAAACTTAGAGAATGCAAAGCTAAATTGGAAAACAAAGTACTATACATTTAAATAGACGAAAAAATGAAGACTGGTAAAAGAACACAAACACCCCTAAGTATGTATAACAGAAGCAAAACACTAAATAAAATGGATTCAGTTATAGATCTCACTTTTTGTGTAGTGGACTCCAGAATATGGTAATTATCTTAGTTTTGTTCTATCTTGCTCAATGGTGATGATTATACAGAAAAGGTTTTGTAAAAAGTGTTCCTGAATGTGTGTGTGTGTGTGGTCATAATAATGACACATTTTATTTTTCTTTACAAGTTACATTTAATTTATCAAATATCTTTTAAGAAGTCACATTAAAAAGTGAAACTTGTCTATGGGTCTATTTTGTTGTTATTCTAACCTTAGTGCTTATTGTTATGTACTACTTTGACTTTCTCAGAATATTTCATATTCATTTTCTAGATAACTTCGGCTAATGTACAGAATTCTCCTGAGCAAACTACAGTCCCAGTTTAGAAAGTACTGTAAGAGCTGTATTTCATCAATTTATCTAAACTCTAACTTTGGAATTGCACTTGAATTATTACATATTTAATATTTATTAAACATGTAGAGCAAAGTATATTAAGAGTTTAGCTCACCTTCTCATATGTAGCTTTTGTCACACTAATTATGGAACTTACATCTTGTTGACATACATTAATGAGGTCTATCAGACTATAAGAATGTCACTTCAGAATCAGAATTTGCTTTAAGCTGCATCTAGTCAATATTTGAATTTATTGGCAAGAAAATTCAAGAATATTAAGTGATAACTCAAGTTCATATATCTGGAATAATTAAAATAACAAATAACTCTTTGTTCTGAATTGCTCATAAATAAGTACTCTTTTACATTTATTCTGTTCTGACAATGTGTTTGCTACTACAATTTTATCACATTTTTGTCCATCAAAAATTTATCCAAGCAGGAGATTTATATTTATTTGAAGTGAAAATACAATATCTCTTTGTAGAAACCTCTCTATGTCTGAATAAATTTATTGTCATTATTAATGTTTTCATTCAAGGCTAAATAATTCTAATGTCATCAACTACTATTTTTTTAAGATGGTATTTTCGGGTTCTTCAAAGATTGTTAATGTTCCTTCTTCTCTGGAAAATTTTCTCTTAATGCTCTCCCTGTTGCCTATATACTTTAATTTTTTTTAATCTCAGAAGCACATTAGACTATCTAATAAAAGTTTTTAAACATAATATGACTGCAAACTAAAAATGCTGAAGTCACCAGCTATCATTTTATTATCATAACCTTTGTGCTTATTATTATGCACCACCTTCATTTTCTCAGAACGCTTTATAATCATCTTCTAGCTATCTTCAGCTAATGTGCATATTCTGTAATTGCTAATGAAGAAATATAATAATAATTCATGAACTGTCTCATCCTCTTATTTCTTAAATAAGATGTTTTCTATGTAAGCTAGATTCTTCTCATATCCAGTTGCCAGCAAATCACATGGAATGAGAATTCAGCACATAACATTTTTCTTCAGGAGATGAAACTTTTGCATTCCTTTTACTTCTTTGTTTAGCAATACTTCAATTGGGTTTTCATTGTTCATAATGACAGAATATTAAGTTACAAAATATTTTAAATCATAAAATTGGTCTTCAAAGAATCTAAATGTAAAATTAAACAGAATGGAGATTAAATATAGTCACTTAAAATGTAGAAGTAAGTTTTTTCTTATACTGAATCATAGTGTTGTAATGTACCCCATGAATCACACAAGGACACCTCAAGAAATCGAATTAGGAATCACATTTATTGCAATTCCAGGACTACAAAGGGGCATTTTTGCTCTCCAAACCTCGTAGTGATAAGATGGCTGAAACACTAGATGTATACAGGCAAAAATCACAAGGTATCGATCACATCTTTGGGTTTGGAATGAGGAACCTGTTTTGCAAAAAGCAGTTACAGAAGCAGAATTGAGCATGTTAGTTAAATTATAGTTTTGGGTTTCTAGATCACTGAATCAACGGAAACACATTGCCTAGAGCTGTGGGTCTTGTGACCCCTGAGTTGACAGGAACACATTATCTGAAACCATCGAGCCTTATGACCACTGAGTCAACTGGAATGCGTTATCTGCAGCCATTGAGGCATTTTAGGGTGATTGTGCTGCCCTGGTTCTCAGGGTGGATCACAGAAGAATGTGCTTTCTAAAACCAGTAAGATCACAAGCAATGGGATATTCACATTACAATCAATAGGGTATTCAATCACATGGGATGATTTATGTAATTCAGAAGCCAAACAGCAGGGTTAAAGTTAAACTACAGTTTCTGCCTGAGATGATTGCTACCATACTTCAATAGGAGAGTTATAAAGATATGCCTAATCCTTATCCACATATACTTAAGTTACATTAGGTGTGTTTTATTGCTGATGGCCTAGCATAACTATATTAAGGCAATATTACCATTTAGCATTTATATATGAAAAGTATTTATAAATTCAGAGAAGATAAGGTTTTATTAATCATTAGACATTGGTGTTTATTTGTTTATATTCTTTTGACATACTTTTATTTTACATAAATGTATACTGACTACACACATAAGTAAAATAAGGAATCATGGTATAATAAAAAGTTGAAGTCAAGTGATTGTCACTAATAGTTTCTGTAATATTGGATCTGTGTGATCACCAGTTTCCTTCTGTAATGGTGAAACTTGGAATTTTGATCTCTTAGCCCCACTAGAACTTACATGTATAATGCTATGAAATTTTTTTGTCCTTCTTTTTCACAGTTTTCAAAACTATATAATTGTCTTTTTCTTTAATATGTTTATTTTCTGTTTAACTGAAGACTTTCACCCATATACAGAAGACATAATGAAGTATGGTAGCAATCATGCCAGGTAGAAATAGTAGTTTAATTCTAACTCTGCTATTGGGCTTCTGTCATTTGCTTGCTAAAATAATAGGAAAGTTATTTTGATTTTCTGAACTGTATTTGATTGAATACCTTATTGATTGTAATGTGAATATCCCATTGATTGTGATCTCACTGGTTTTAGAAAGCACATTCTTCTGTGAACCACCTTGAGAACCAGGCAGCGCAGTCACCCTAAAATGCCTCAATGGCTACAGATAACGCATTCCAGTTGACTCAGTGGTCATAAGGCTCGATGGTTTCAGATAATGCGTTTCTGTCAACTCAGGGGTCACAAGGCCCACAGCTCTAGGCAATGTGTTTCCGTTGATTCAGTGATCTAGAAACCCAAAACTATAATTTAACTAACATGCTCAATTCTGCTTCTGTAACTGCTTTTTGCAAAACAGGTTCCTCATTCCAAACCCAAAGATGTGATCGATACCTTGTGATTTTTGCTTATATAAATCTGTGTTGCAGCCATATTATCACTGCGAGATTTGAGGTGTATTACCCCCTCACAGTCCCAGATTTGCAATAAATGTGACTCCTAATTTGACTTCTTGAGGCATCTTTGTGTGATTCATGGAGTTCATTACAACAATAACAGTTTTTCTAGTATCTTTGATGTTTTCCAACAAAGTCATTTTATTTTTGTCCTTAAAAATCAGATGATGGACATGCTGAGAGAATGTACTTCATAAAACTGAAGCAGGAATTTTGAAGGGAACATAGGCAAGCTTAGGGATTTTTTACAATTGGGGTCCATGGAAAAGCACTGGGCCAGGAACTGAGAGAAGGTACATTTCCATAACTCAAGGAAGCCAGGAACAGTTACATCTCCATAAGACAAGGGAGCAGCAACAGTTGCATTTACATAAGACAAGGGAACTGGAAGTAGCCAGGAAAGGTCTATATTCACAAAATAAAGGGAAGGAAGCCTTTCATTCAGATGGGAAAGAAGAATGCCCAGAGGAATGGAAGGACTATGAGGGAGGAGGGCCTCAGGAATCACTATAGTAACCAATGTGAAGGGGAATATTGACCAATCAGAAGGGATATTGGGACACAGGAACTTCAGCTTTATAAGCCATACGGAAAAGGAACTCAGTGGGACCCTTTCCCCCTCCTTACTTGGGAGTCCATTCTGTGGGGCTCTTCCCTTTCTCCATGTGGGAGTCTATATTTGTTCTTCAATAAATTGCCATCTTTGCTATACCACTTTCTGTCCATGGATTTATTCTTCGATTCTGGCAAAGAATCCAGGTTCCAGTCCAAAAATTTGGTATCAAAACTAAAGTCAGAGTATAACTCTACAACACTGGCTTATCTATCCATGTTTTTGCAGCAAGTTTATATTATAGGCTTATATTGCAAAGGCCTAGAAGAAAATAAAAATATAATGAGTGACTAAGGAAACAGAAGGTCTTGCAGTCTTAAACAGAGGAAATATTACTCTTGGGTCTAATGAATTGAAAGTTATAAAAGCAGGGCATTCCCTTGTTTAATATGATACATGTAAAAATTGATGAGGTCAAATAAATTTGTGCTTTCTTCCACTGATATTATAAAAGACTATACTACAAAGACATAAATCAAAACTGAGTGGTACCAGCATAAAAAATTAACAAATAGATGATAGTGAGGAGGAAGCTGGTCTTGCAAGGAATGTCAGGCCATAAAACCAAACAAAGCCCTGCCCTGAGGGAGAGCAGGGGGTTGTTGTGCTGGCTCTGAAACCTTGGGACACCTGAGGGGGGACCTTCCTCCAGGGCTTGAAGGGGAAGGGGGCATATTTGCAATACAAAGACCCCAGAAGGTTATAAAAAGCAAAGTCCCTGTGTGTTACTTCATTCTGATTTGGAAATTCTTTCCAGCATCCACTGGTAACCAATGTCTATCAAAAGGACATCTCCCTTTCTCCATGAAGCATGCTTGACATTTCTTTACTCTTCTGTAACAATAGAACAGAATCAAGAGCCCAGAAATAAACTCTTGCATAAAAGGTCAACCAACATTTGGTATGAGAGCCAAGAATATACAATGGGGAAAATATAGCCTCTTCAAAAAATGATATTGGGAAGACTATATGCACATACATGACAAAATGAAATTGAACCTCTATCTAGACAACTCATAAAAATTAACTTAAAATGGATTAAAAAACTTAAAATAAGTTATGACACCATAAAACTCCTTAAAGAAAACATAGGGGGAAAACTCCTTGACACTGGTCTTGTCAAAAGTTTTTTGAATATGACACAAAAAGCACAAGCAACAAAAATAAAGGGACTACATCAAACTAAAAAGCCTCTATACAGCAAAAGAAACCATCAACAAAATGAAAAGGCAATTAACAGAATGGAAGAAAATATTTGAAAATAATATATCTAATAAGGGGTTAATATCCAAAGTATATAAACATACTTCATAGCTAAAAACAAACAAAACCCCACCAGTAATCTGATTAAAAATGGACAGAGGAACTGAACAGACATTTTCTAGAGAAAACATCCAAATGGCCAACAGCTACATAAAATGATGCTCTATATCTCTAATAATTAGGGAAATCAAAACTAGAGATACTAACTCAACCCTGATAGTATGGCTATCATAGAAAAGATAACAAATAACAATATTGGCAAATGGTCAAGACAAGTGAACCCTTTGCACTGTCTTTGGGAATGTAAAGTGGCATTCTATATCATACCATTATATAAAACAGTATGAAGATCAAAAGCAGAACTACTGCATGATAAAGCAACCCCACTTTTAAATATATATTCAAAGAAAATAACATCAGGACCTTGAAGTTATATCTGCACCCTATATTTATTACAGAATTCATAATAGTAAATAAATATGAAAATGTCCTAATTTTGTTGATGTGAAACAGGAATTTTGGGGATAAAATAGGACAGGTTTAGGAAATATTAGAAATTTTGGAAATTAGGGAAACCATGGAGGAAGCACAGGGCTGCAGAGCAGCAGAAGCTATATTTCCATAGAACGGAGGAGCTGGAAAGCTGCAAGAGGGAACAAAAAGGTCTGAATTTACAGACTAAAGAGAAGGAAGTTCTTCATTCAGAAAGAGAAGAAGAAAGCCCAAAGGGAATAGGAAAACAATAGGAAAGGAGGGAAGAAGTAACTCCTTTGATCCCAGGAGTTACTATAGTAACCAGTCTAAGGGAATAGTGACCAATCAGTGGGGATATCGGGCACCAGGATCTGCAGCCTTTATAAGCCGTAGGGAAAAGAAATAAGTAGGACCCTTTTCCCCCTCCCTACATGGGAGTCCATTTTGTGGGACTCTTTCCTTCTCCCCATGTGGGAGTCTGTACTCATCCTACATAATAAATAGATAATATGCAAATTAACCCTCATGCCCTCACAAGATGGCTGCCTACAACTTGGATGGCAGGGTGGTTAGTGAAGGACAACCAAATGACTGAACAAGCAGGCCATGTGGGGTGACCAGGCTGGTGTGGGGGGCCATGAAGGGAGACCAGGCTGGCAGAGAATGGCAGTTTAGGGCAACCAAGCTGGCAAGGGGGGCAGTTGGGGGTGACCAGGCCCATGGGGGGGGCAGTTAGGGGCACCCAGGCCAGCAGAGGGGACAAGTTGTAGGTGATCAGGCCAGCAGCAGGGAGCAATAAGAGATGACTAGGCTGGTGTGGGGTGGGCATTAGGAGTGACCAGGCTGGCAGGGAAGGGGCAGTTGGTGGCAACCTGGTTGGCAGTGGGGGGCTGCTAGGGACAACTAGGTTGGCACACGAGGCACTGAGGGACAATTAGGCCAGAGGGGGGACATTTAGGGGTGACCAGGCAGGCAGGTGAGTGATTAGGAGCCAGCAATCCAGGATTGTGAGAGGATATCCCTTGAGGGGTCCCAGATTGAAGACAGTGTAGGCTGAGGGGACCTCCCCCCTTCCACAAATTTCATGCACTGGGGCTCTAGTTCTTCTATAAATCTTCACTTTTGGTATACCACTTTCAGTCTGTGGATTCATTCTTTGATTCCAGTGGACAAAGAATCCAGGTTCCAGTCCAAAAAAATTCCATATCATATGGATGAATGAATAAAGAAAATGTGGTATATATCTCCAATAGAATATTATTCATCATGAGAAAGAAGAAAATCCTGCTTTTTTCAACAATATGGATGGACATTGAAGACATTATGCTAACTGAAATTACAGTTAACAATACTTTATCATTTACTTGCAAGTAGATAAGAGAGTAGATCTCAAAAGTTCTCACCACAAAAAAGAAATGGTAATCATGTGAGATGATGGTGGTGTTAACTAGCCATACTGAGGAAACTACTTTGTAATATCTAATTGTTTCAAATCAACATATAAACCTTAATCTTACACAATGTCATATGTTAATTATATAGCAACTAGAAGCCCATTGCACGAGGATTCATGCAATGGGCCTTACTTCCCCTGGCTGCTGGCACCGTTTTTCTTCTGGAATCTGGGTCCCAGGTCTTTGGTCCGGCCGCAGTAACAAAGCTTGGCTTTTCTGTTCTGGCTGCAGCAAAGAAACCAAGCCTCTTCAACCTTCAGTCATCTTCAGTCTTCAGCTGTCTTCAGTCCTCACTCTGTGCCTGTATATGCAAATTAACCTCCATCTTTATTGGGTTAATTTGCATACTCATCCTGATTGGTTGGTGGGCATAGCAGAGTGAAACCAATTTGCATGTTTCTCTTTTATTGGCATAGATAAGACTGAGAAACATTTAATAAGTGCATAAAGTTTTCTTTTCTACTATGAGACAAAGGGAAAACATGGCTCCAGAATTTATGCAATAAATAGTTTTGCCAAGGTTTCGTACTGGATTACAGATGTTGAGTTTGCTATTTAGCAATTCTAACTAGGAATTGTCAATTATTTTTTAAAAAAATAAAATATGGATGAAAGGTGTACAATTAAAATGGATGCAAAGCCTACACTTTGCAGTAAAGCCAACAGTCCAATTTATCCTGAGACTCATCCAGTTGGATTGAATTTTCCACTTAAATAAATAAGAAAACATTCAAAAATAGAAAAATTACTCAAAAGCAAATAAATCTAAAGGTTTTAATAACCTAATTATAACAGATTTACAACTTTTATAACTCTCAATTTATGTATCTGAAATATTTTCTTTTTCAAAAATGTGGTATCACATCCCACTTCTAGTAATATATTCTAAGAAACCCGAAACAATAATCAGAAAAAAATGCATGCAACTCTATGTTCATAGCAGCACAATCTACTCTAATAAAAGAGTAATATGAAAATTAACCATCTCTCTGAGACACCTAAACCACTCCCACCAGCCAAGCCACGCCCACCAGCCAATCAGAGTGGCTGTATGCAAATTAACCCAGCCAAGATGGAGGCCAGCAGCCAGGGAGCAGAGGCGGTAGGTGCGGCGCAGGTAGCAGCAAGCAGCTGGGCTCAGGCTGAGGAGGGTGCAGAGCCAGTGATTGGACCAGAGCTGGTGACCAGCATGGCCTGGTGGGCTCATGCTGAGGAGGAGCTGGGGACCAGCATGGCCCACTGGGCTCCAGCTGTGGAAGAGGTGGAGCCAGCAATCGGGACCCTAGAGGCAGCGCCCAGCTGCTTCACCCAGCCCCTCACCCAGGCTGTCCAGGCACCTCAGTAGGGACCTGAACCCTGACTGGGCTGTGGGAAGCCTGAAAACTGCCCTCAGCCAGGCTGGCCCCATGTGGTGAGGGTTCCCACGGGGGGGCTTGGCCAGCCTGCAAACAGCCATCAACCCCTCACCCAGGCTGGCCAAGCATGCCAGCAGGTGGACATCCCCCGAGGGGTCCCAGACTGCAAGAGGGCACAGGCCGGGCTGAAGGACCCCGCTGAGTGCATTAATTTTTGTGCACTGGCCCCCTAGTTTACAATAATTAAAATCTAGAAACAGATCAAGTGCCCATCAGTAGTTGAGTGGATAAAAAATCTGTGGTACATTTATACCATGGAATACTATGCAGCAGTAAAACAGAAGAATCTCTTACCCTTTGAGATAGCTTGGAGGGACCTGGAGAGCCTCCTGCTAAGGGAAATAAGTCAGTCAGAGAAAAATAAGTATCACATGATCTCACTCATATGTGGAATGTAAGACACAAAATAAACTGATGAACGCAGTGAATCCAGAGACATGAAAGCACGGAACAGAATACAAAATCTCAGAGGGAAGGCAGAAGAGGGTAGGCAGGTGGGAGATAATCAACCAAAGACCTTGTGTGCATATATGCATGACCCATGGACACAGACAATATGGTGGTGAAGATGTGGGACAGGATGTAGGGGCAGGCTGGAGGGGGTCAATGGGAAAAAACGGGGACATATGTAATACAACAATAAAGATTTATTTTTTAAAATGTGGTATCATAAATTTAAATCTTTCTTAATTTAGCAAGACAAGTGACAATATTTATTACTATTCCTAAAGACAAAGGATTATAAACTAGAATAAAACAGTTATATAATGTATGCCCAACCACAAAAGATTGCTTTTAACCTAACCACAGGAACTCTGATGTAATCTCATTTCGTTTATCACTTTTGTTTATAACTAGAATGAAGACAGATGTAGAATCAAAGAAACCAAAAGTAATTAGAAAGTTTAAAAACTTCGTAAGAGAGAGGGATACTAGTATTTAATATTTTATGAATGAAAGCATAAGTTTTTAATAGACATGTGTGTGAATTTATTGAAAACACACACAGATACACTCATTTATGTTTGGAATATAGTGTAGTTGTATTAATTGTAGCAAACAAAAAAGAACATGGGAGTTTTAGTTGATTATATGTCAGTAAGCTGTTAAAATGTGGCAACTTAAGAGTTAAAAGGACTCTAATGTTGAAGAGAGTAAAAAACTAATCTTACTTCTGGGTAGAATTAACATGGGGAGGTTTGGGATCAATATTAGAAATAAAGTTCAAGTAGTGGAACTTTCCCAGTGGTGTATGAGGTTACCTGTTATTGTTTCCACTTATAGAGAAGCAATAGAGAAGTCAGATGACTCAAAGAGCATCAATCAATCAGTGCAACAGACAGCTTTGTGCACAGTCATGTGACACATAATGATGCTTCGTTCAGTTCTAAACCATATAAATCATGATGGTCCCATAAGATTATAATTGAGTTGAAAATTTTCTATTGGCTAGTCATAGCCATCTTAAAGCGTTGCACAAGTAGCATTGTGTACAATGGCCTATAGTATTTAGTACAGTAACATACAATATAAGTTTGTAGCCAGGAGCTATAGGGAAACAGCATTTGTTATCCCAAAATCTGTCTATTTAGTATAAGGATTATTTTAGACTGGTTAATTTTAAGAAACAGCAGGCTTGGGAGAAGTGAAAAAAATCCTTTGTGAGACATTTACATTCCTAATGGAACTCTCCATTTGTAAGTGTTTCCCTTGGTACACTAATGAGATGAAGTGGATGAGCTTATGTCTAGAAACTCTTATTAATGTAGGAGATAATAACTAAAATCTGCATTGCAACCTTACCCTTGTTTACTGTGATTTTCCATAACTGACACTCCAGACTCCCATCTTATTTTGTCTTCAGCCAAATATCTCTCTCTCTCTCTCTCTCTCTCTCTCTCTCTCTCTCTCTCTCTCTCTCTATATATATATATATATATATATATATATATGCCTTTGCTTGTTTTTAGTTTAGTTTTTTTTTTTAACTAAAGGAAGTCAGCCAAGAACTCAGAAGAGTAGAGAGAAAACTATTTTCCCTCCCCTACAGAACAATAGGCTATACCATGAGCCTAAGTATGTAGTAAATTATACCATTTAGGCTTGTATAAGTGCACTCTATGCTCTCACAAGGACAAAATTGCCTAAGGACTCATTTCTCAGAATATATTTCTGTCCTTAAGTGGCACATAACTATATTGAGTAGTGGTTGGAATAAATGACTTGTAAGGTGAGTTTCTATTCTAAGATTCTATATGGTATTTTTTTCTAATTTATTACTAAGATCTGAAATATTTTCTGTTTTGGAATTTTTAAATACAAATATACATCTCTATAACAATTTTTTTAAAGTATATAATAATTTATCTAATACATTTAATTCAATATCTGTACATTTAATACCTGTAAGTATCAGAAACTGTGTCCAATGCTAAATATGCACAGATGAATGAGGCAAGCTCTATCCTACTGGAGTTTGTAATATAATGGAAAACACAGATACATAATGTGATCATTATACTTGCTCCATAATATGGTAAGTGCAATAGCATCATACAAAAACAAAAGCGGGCAGGATGCAATGAAAGCAGTGCTTAGAGAGAAATTTAAAACAATGAATAAATATTTTAGAAGAAGAAATTTTTAAACCCAATCAGCTAAGCTTCCACCTTAGGAAACTACATAAAGAAGAACAAATCAAACCCAAAGTAAATAGAAGAAAAGAAATAATAAAAATTAGAACAGAAAGCAATGAAATTGAAAATAGAAAATATACAGAGAAAATCTATTAAGCCCAAAGATAATAACATTGATAAACTTCTACTGGGCTAACAAAAAAAAAAAAAAAAAAAGCAAATACACAAATTACCAATATGTATTAGAATAAAAAGAGTGAACATAAATATTAAAAGAAATACAATAAACAGCTCTATGCCCACAAATTTGTAAATCTAGGTGAAATAAATCAATTCTTGAAAGATACAACATACCAAAACTCACACCAGAAAAATAGATGCTAAAAATAAGTATCTATCTATCTATCTATTAAAATTAAATCAATAATTCATAAACTTCCAAAAAATAATGTTTTAGGTGCTGATTGACTCGTTGGTGAATCATGTCTAATATTTAAGAATAAAATTACACCAATTCTATACAAGCTTCTTCAGAAAATACAAGCAGAGAGAGTGCTTTCTAACTATGCAATGAGCCCATCATTACCCTAATACCATATAGCCAAAGACATTACAAGAAAAGAACACTATAGGTCAATAGCTCTCATGAATATAGATGCAAAAATCATCAAAAAACTAGCAAATCAAATACACCAATGCATAAAAAATTATACATCATGACCAATTCAAATGTATACCAGTTATGCAAAGCAGGTACAATGTTTAAAAATTCATTAATGAATCCATTATATCAAGAGGCTCAAGAGGAACAATTATATGATCTAATCTAATAAAAGAGTAATTTCTAATTACATCACTTCACTACATCCCAAGCCATGCCCACCAGTCAATCAGATCAGCTACATGAAAATTAAGCCAACTAAGATGGCAGCCAGCAGCCACAGACCTAGAGCAAACAGGAGGCTTCATTGCCCTGGCAATGGAGGAAGCTGCCTGCCTAGGGAGGCTGTGGCCTCCACTCAAGTCAACACAGTTTCAATTATAGAAGATAAATAAATCCCAAATACCTGCTTCCAACCAGACCCGCTGGGAGCTTGGGTTGCTGTGGGTCATGGCCAACCTGCAAACAGCCATCAGCACCCTCACCTAGGCTGGCCAGCCACTCTAGAAGGACCCCCAGCCTGAAGGGGCTGTGGCCAGCCTGTAATCGGCCATCAATCCCTCACCCAGGTTAGGCAGGCACCCCAGCAAGACCCCCCACACACATACACTGAAGGGGGTGTGGCCAGTCTGAAAACGTCCCTTAGCCCCTCACCCAGGCTGACCCTGAACCCCAGTGGGACCTCCACCCTGATCTGGGACACACTTCAGGGCACACCAGCCAACCCCCACCCATGCACCAGGCCTTTATCCTATATAATAAAAGGTTAATATGCAAATTGACCCTAAGAGCAGAACAACTGGGAATGACTGGTCACTATGACACACACTGACCATCAGGGAGCAGACACTCAATGCAGGAGCTGCCCCTAGTGATCAGTGCACTCCCACAGGGGGAGCTCTGCTCAGCCACAAGCCAAGTTGATGGCTGCCAGTACAGTGGTGGTGGTGGGAGCCTCTCCTGCCTCCTCAGCAGTGCTAAGGATATTCGACTGCAGCTTAGGCCTGCTCCTCTCTGGCAAGTGGACATCCCCTGAGTGCTCCCGAGCTGCCAGAGGGATGTCTAACTGCCAGCTTAGGCCCGATTGCCCAGGGAGTGGGCCTAAGTCAGCAGGTAGACATCCCCCAAGGGGTCTCAGACTGTAAGAGGGAACAGGCTAAATTTTGTGCACCGGACCTTTAGTTATATAAATAGAAGAGAAAATGAATTTGACAAAAATCTAAGATCCATTCATTATAAAAACTCTCAGTAATCTAGGTTCAACTTGGTTAAGAATATCTACGAAATACCTATGTCAACATCATGCTTAATAGTGAGAAGCTTGAAGCAACTAACATCAGGTACAAGGCAAAGATCTTCCCCTCTCACTGCTGCTTTTTGACATCATACTTTATATCCCAGCTAATGCAACAAGAGAAGAATAAAAAATAAAAGATACACTGATTGGGAAGGAAGAAATAAACTTTTCTTTGCTCTCATGTGACATCATTGTAAATATAGAAAATCCCAAAAGTGTTCTAAAATATTCTATTGAAAAAAAGAAAGGCAGACAGTATTGAATATTCTATCAACCTTTTAGAGATGACTTTGTATATGTTTTTGTGTGTATATGTCTTTGTGTGTGCATGTGTGTGTTTTATAGTCAATTTGTGTTTGATATTCAATAAAAATGTTTATTATGTATATAAATTGGATATTAGTGAAGAACATTCTGAATCTCACATAAAATTCTGATATTCAGCATATTTATTATACTTCAAATGTACTTAAAGTAACCAAGATTAATTCACAGTTGTTATTTTATATCTATAACTAGGGGCCCGGTGCACAAAAATTTGTGTACTGGGGGTGGAGGGGGGTCCCTCAGCCCGGCCTGTGCCCTCTCCCAGTCTGGGACCCCTCTGGGGATGTCCACCTGGGTGAGGGGCCAATGTCTGTTTGCAAGCTGGCCAAGCTCCCCAGAGGGGACTCTCACCCCAGGGGGTGTGGCAAGCCTGGGTGAGGGGCTGAGGGCAGTTTTCAGGCCGGCCACAGCTCCCACTGACCCTACGGGCCACCCGTCTGGGAAGCCGATGGTGGGGTGGCACTGGCCACCCCATGGCCTCCCGGGCAGGGGTTTCTTGGTCGGCCGCCTGGTCCCTGCACCCCCCCCCAGGCTCTCGCCTGGGAAGGCATCTGCAGGCCCAAGGCGCCGGGTGCCTTCGCAGGATGGAGGCTCCCAAGATGGCGGAGGCCAAAGCCCAGGGAAGCCACACACTGCAGCTGCGGCCTCCACTATCTTGGCTGGGCTAATTTGCATACAGCAGCTCTGATTGGCTTACCCCCATCCCAGAGAAACGGTTAATTTTAATATTACGCTTTTATTAGTTAAGATGTTTCTCACACCATAAACATGAGCATCTCTCTTGATTTGTCTCATCTCATACCTTGCATCCAATTAATTATAGACTTATTCTAAGTATACCTCCAAAGTATTACTCAAATTCATTTATTTTCCTATTTTCCACTGAGTTTTTCAAAGACAAATACTATTTGCCAATCTAATATTAGTAAAATGCAATTGGCTTTTGTTTTTTACTCTTCGAATCCACTTACACAGCATAAAGAATAATTTTCAACAAAAGCACAATATCTCATATGTTACTTCACTTCTTAAAAAACTCCAGGGCTCCTCATTTCTTTTAGGGAAATGTCTAAACATCCTGTCGAATAGCCAAGATCTTGGGTTCTCATTATTCTCAGTAGCAAAGGAAGGTTCTTATTTCAAAGATAAACATCTTTCCCTCAAAGCACCTCGAGAAGTTGTATTCAGTCCTGGAAATATTGATAGAGTTACTTGGCTTCACTAATTTTGACCTGACAGCAACCATTTATTCTCTTTATGCCCTCTTTCAACTCTATTTACCACTTTCCCACTCCGGAAATCACCGTACTGTTGTCCATATCCATGAGTTCTCTCCCTTTTTTTCTCCATCCTTCCATCACCACCCCAGCAGAACTCCCTGCCTATTCTCTATCAATGAGTCTGTCCCTATTTTGCTTAATAGTTCATTAAATTCCACATATGAGTGAAATCATACAGTACTTGTCTTTCTCTGTTTAGCTTATTTCACTTAGAATGATGTTCTTGAGGTCCATCCATGCTGTCATGAAGGGCAAAATTCTCTTCTTTTATGGCAGAGTAGTATTCCAGAGTGTAGATGTACTGATGATTTTTAAGTCATGATATTCTCACCTTGCTTTCAGCCCTTTAAAATGTTTAAATTTTCCTCCCTATTAGTAATAGAAATATTGTATATAGGTCATATGCTTTTTTCCCCTGCATCAAAACTTAACATCATTCTTTTTCCTACCACTGAATCTACTGATATTAATGATAAAAAATGTGTTCTTTTGTTCAACATATTATAGTTTCTTAAGCTTAATATTCCTTTATTATAGCACAGTGTGTGTGGTGTGTATGAGAAGGCAAGTAAACTCATTATAAAGGAAATTTAGGAATGTGTAGTCAGGAAGAATACAGCAATGTCTCTTGAGTAAATTACTGTATCTAAGAATTAGTCATTAATGACAAATTTATAGAAAACTGTATCAGAAATACAAGAATAGATACCTCTGCCATGATGAAAATAGACTATCTTTTAGAATTTAACAGATACCATGATAAAGATAAATAATAGCCCTGTGTAATTTCAACTGGAATTTATAATACTTTTGAGGTTAGTACAGCATAAAAAACTGCAGTGACCAAACCGTGTTTTCTCCTAAGGGTTGCTTTTAGCAGGTGATTAACCTCCCAAATGATAACATACTTCTAAAGTTTGTCTTACATGGTCACACATGGGAGCAGCAAGTAGAGAATAATGGCTGATATTGTTTACTGGCCACTACTTCTGCTATTTGTCACATAATGGTCCCTCATTTTGTCCTTTGTGTAGTTGGTGATCATTAGTATACAGGTTTACAGTAAATACTCCATGTACAATAAAAGGGGAAAGAACAAATAAATAAAACTAATCTAATCTAATAAAAGAGTAATATGCAAATTAACCATCTCTCTGGGATGCCTAAGCCACGCCCACCAGCCAAGCCATGCCCACGAGCCAATCAGAGTGGCTGTATGTAAATTAACCCAGCCAAGATGGAGGCTGGCAGCCATGGAGCTAGAGTAAACAGCAGGCTTCCGTTGCAACTACCTGCCTAGGCTGGCTGAGCCTCTGCTCACGGTAACAATGTTTCAACTATAGAAGCCACAGAGCTGAAGCAAACAGGAGGCTTCCTTACTTGCCTAGGCCTTGGCTCAAAGCAACAGTGTTTCAATTATAGAAGATAAACAAACCCCAGAAACCTGATTCCAGCCAGCCTCATTGGGACCTTGGGTCAATGGGAGCTGTGGGCAGCCTGAAAGCCTGAAAACAGCCCTCAGTCCCTCACCCAGGCTGGCCAGGTACTCCAGTAGGGACTCAAACCCTGAAGGGACTGTAGGCAGCCTGAAAACAATCCTCAGCTCCTCACCCAGGCTTCCCAGGCACCCTAGTAGGGACCTGAACCCTGAATGGGCTGTGGGCATCCTGAAAATGGCCCTCAGCTCCTCACTCAGGCTGGCCAGGCATGCCAGCAGGTGGACATCCCCAAGGGGTCCCAGACTGCAAGAGGGCACAGGCTGGGCTGAGGGACCCCTCCCCCCCGAGTGCACAAATTTTTGTGCACTGGGCCCCTAGTTTACTTATAAAATAGAAACTTAAGGAAATGTATTTAGAAAGAATGACATCTCCTTGAACACATCCTATACAATAAAAGGCTAATATGCAAATCGACCGAACAGCAGATTGATCAGTCACTGTAATGCTCACTGGCCATCAGGAGACAGATGCTTCATACAGGATCTGCCCCCTGGTGGTCAGTGTGGGAGCACTGCTCAGCCAGAAGTGAGGCTCACAGCTGGTGAGCACAGCAGCAGTGGCGGGGGCCTCTTCTGCCTCTGTGGCAGTACTAAGGATGTCCGACTGCCAGCTTAGGCCCACTACCCATGAAGCGGATATCCTCAGAGGGCTCCTGGACTGAGAGAATGCCCAGGCTGGGCTGAGGGAATTCCCACCTCCCTCCGCTGAATGCATGAATTTCATGCACCAGGCCTGTAGTCTATTTATAAGTTCCATTTTTAAAGGTTGTTATAAAAAGACCTGGTGTTACAGTAAAATTCCTAGTGAATGTTCCATCAGTTGAACAGTTGTTCTTCAATTTTATACTTAAGAACTTCAGAATAAATATAATAATCACAATAATAATATGTTGCTGTATATTCAGCACAGTTTTCCTTAAGAGCTGATAATATGTGGTGAATGCATTCTTTTAAAAAATTTCCCTTGTGGAACATTGCATAGTTATAAAGGTTTATTATAATTTTATGATTGCTGAGAAGAATGAGAAATCTGCATTTATTTACTCATTTCTCTGGCCACATTATAATAATTAATTATAAAGTTTCTAAGGCTAAATGATAGCTGCCTTGTCAACACTGATAAAGCTTTGATAATTTTTTTTTCAAAATTTTCATAAATCAACCAATTTCATGTGAATGACACTTTTCCCTTCTACATGGTTTTACCTCTAATTAAAGAGGGGAGTGTTTGGAAAAGTACCTGAATCCATTTTTTTCTTCAATGAATCACACTGACTACCAGCTAGGTTCAACAAAGATAATTACAAGAGAAACCATTTTAATAGTATTATTTTAGAGAAACCACCTGATCCTATTAGAGTGTATGTAAATACTGTATGTGCTGACTCCCATGATTTGCTTAATTGAAGTCTTAAGAGCTCTAAGCTCCTTGAAAAAGAGTTACATAAACATAAAATAATTATCACTAATACTGGGGAAATACATATGAGTCAATTCAGGACTACTTTAAACAGACTGACAGGATATCAACGGGATGATCTTTTGGCAAGTTTTTAAAAATTATTTTCTTTTTTTTCTGACCATATCATAATTTATTAATTCAACAGAGCTATTAAAGTTTTATTGAACATTTTTACTCGGGCTTTTACATCTCTATTTAAGTACAAGAAACAAACTGCCTTTGAACTAGCAAAGTTTTCCAACTTTTTCCAATATAGCTATTGAGGCTGACTCTCGAAAGAAATATCTATAATTTGCTGCTATTTCTCTTGTTTTTATGGCCAGGAAGGGTGGGTAACATATGATCAAAGGGCATTATAATTTCTCCAAGATTCAATTATTCAAATTATTTATCTATGAGACTCTAAGTGACTCCCTTTGAGCCTTGCCAGATATATCATTAAAATGATAATGGAAACATGTCCTTTGTTTTTCATAAGTAGTAAAAAATCACATATGATAATAAGTACTGAAAATAATTTTATAAAGAAATTAAAGCTACTATTAAACATTCATGCACAGGTTTTGTGTGAACATAAATTTTCATTTGTCTGACAAATGCCCAAGAATGTAAATGCTGGATTGTGTGACAATTACTTGTGTAATTCTTTAAAAAACTGCAAATGGTTTTCACGAACATGTCCCCAGTAATGTATGAGTGGTTAACTTTTCTGGATCCTCACTAACTTTTGGTGGTGCGGCTATGTTTTTTTGTTATTTCTGTGGGCATATTGTGTTTTAATGTCCACTTCTTAATCTATAATAATAAAAGCATAATATGCTAATTAGACTGGATGACTTTCCAGACGAAGCCAGGGCTGCAAGACAAGCCTGGGTCCTGGGTGCCAGAGGGAAGCTGGTGCCGGCATCAGGGGGAAGGAAGCCTACTCTTCCATGGATTTTGTGCATCTGGCCTCTAGCCATTAATAATTTTTTAATATATTTTATTGATTTTTTTCAGAGAGGAAGAGAGAGGGATAGAGAGTTAGAAACATCAATGAGAGAGAAACATCGACCAGCTGCCTCCTGCACACCCCCCACTGGGGATGTGCCCACAACCAAGGTACATGCCTTGACTGGAATCGAATCCGGGAGCTTGCAGTCCACAGACTGATGCTCTATCCACTGAGCCAAACCAGTCAGGGCAGTCATTAATAATTTTGAACATCTTCCCATGTCCTTGTTTGGCATCTTTTTATTCTTTTTGGTGAAGTGTCTGCTAATACCTTTGGTACATTTTAAAATTGAAATTGTTTTTTACTACTGAGTTTTGAGGTTTTAAAAATTTATTTTAGATATTTGATCTCTTCCAGATATGTTGTCTATAAATATTTCCTTTTAATATGTAATTTATAATCATCTCAATTGGGTTCATTTTGATGTTGTCTATAAATATTTCCTTTTAATGTGTAATGTATAATCATCTCAATTGTGTTCATTTCAATATATCATTCTTTTCTTTTACAGATCATGTCTCATGCCAAGTCTAAGTATCTAAGAGTTTTTGCTTTGTCCTAAATACCAAAGAGGTTTTTTTCTTACTTTTCCCCAGGTGTTTTATAATTTAATGTTTACAGTACATTTAATTCTATGATTTATTTTGAATTGTTTTTTTTTATAAGGTCATGGCTTTTTTCTTTTCTTTTCTTTCTTACTCTTTTTTTTTTTTTTTTTTTTTTTTTTTTTTTTTTTTTTTTTTTTTTGGTCCATGAATGTCTGATTATTCTATGACTACTTCTTGAAAAGGCTAGTTCTCCTCTATTTATTTGCTTTTGCCCCATTGTAAAATATTAATTGGGCACATTTGTGTTGGTCTATTTCTAGGTTCTGCGTTCTGCTCCATTGATTTACTAGTATATCTGCCTTTCTGTTAGTACAGCGTTTTCCTGAATACTGCAGCTATGTTGTACTCCTTAACATGAGGAATAGTACTGCTCCGCTATTATTCTTCTCTTTAAAAACTATTTTTGTTACTCTATGACATTTTCCTTCCCTGTAAATTTTAGAATAAACTTATATATGTCTATACAAGTATTGATAACACTTTGTTTAATTTTTTTACTTCCATGGCATTATCCTTTATATTTTTATGGCTGTTTAATTGCAACCTATTGGTATTGATGACTAATTTTCAGACCTCTTGCAAGATTATTCTGTCCTGCTTCATTTTCATGTTGCTACTATAGCTCCTGTTCAAACTCTGCTGGTGTGTCTTTCAGGGGCAGAAGCTGCTTTCCAAACTGTGTATTGTTAGTGGGGACATATACTGTGTGTGCTTGGAGGGCAGGAGGGATAGGGCCCGATGCTACTGGGTTTGGGTCTCAGACTACTGGGTGGAATGTCCGGACACAGAAGACCTCTCTGTGTGTGCTGCTGTCCCTGTGGTTGGATCTGTTTAGTGATTGGTGCTGGAGGTTTGAATCAGGGTTTGTTTGGTGCCCTGGGGCTTTGAAGCTGCTCCTGCAAGTAATTAACTAACCAGTGTCTCAGATGTGAAACAGGGGTTTGCCTTCACCGTTCCTGCTCCCTTGGCTTGAGAGAGCAGACCTTATTTATTTACTTTTCATTTCTGTTGTTGCTTTCAGATTGCAGGATTCACCAGTGACCAATACAAGATATTTAGAGAATTAAAATAAAATCTAAGAAACTAACTACCTTGTTTCTACCCAAGGCCTAACATTCCGAACCTGTTCTTTTTCTTTCCAGATTTCCAAATATGTTTCTCTTTGTCTCTTTAATCATTCCCACGTCGTACAGTAGTATTTAGAAGGGAAGAGCAAGGAAACATGAGCCTACACCATCTTAATCCAGATTGGAACTGTCACCTACTTTTACAAATAAAATTTATTATCACACAGCCCACTTTGTTTTATATTTCCCTGGTTGTTCCAGAAATAGAATGGCAGAATTGAATAGTTACAAAAGTTCATATGGTCTTCAAAGTATAAAATATATACTACTAAGCTTTTACACAAAATTTGCTTAACTCTATTTTGAATATGTCACTGTGAGGACAGAAGCTAAGTCCAACTTAATTATCCTAATAACTGAAAAAAATAACTATTTAATATTAGATGTAGTGACAACTGACGAGAAATCACTGACTGAGGCTGGAGAGAAACAGTCATCTGCTTGCTTTTTTGCTTTGAAGTGTACATTAATACTTACTCTTCCTATTGTATAAAAAAAGGTTTAAGTAAAAACTGCTATAATTTAAAATTATGCACATTCAAATATGTAAAATGCCATATTCCAAATATTGAACACAGTCAGCTCATTTACCATTATTCTCATTGATAGTGAAAATATTTATTTTGTTACCATTGAAATTTTCTCGTAAGCTAGACAACATTTTGTGGGATAAGTATTCGTAAGCTTCTTGGAGTGATGAAGTTGTGAGTGATAGAGAAGATGTGAGGATAATAACAGAGATCTTTTAGCTTAAAGTTATGCTAGATGGGGATATCTGGATTGGAAGAGTAAATGTACAGTGAGCATGAATTTATGAAGCAAATCTTAATGAATAAAATCATGCTTGTATGCACGTTTCCAATTTCTATAGAGCTGCTTTGAATAAAGAATTACATTGATTTTAAAATAAAATCTCTATTTTCAATAGTTGTGATTTTAATTAAAAATATTGACACAAATACTTCAAATGGTTTTGAGGGGTCCAGGCTTTTTGGCTCAAGTTGTGAGACAAAATACTGACTCCGTGACTGAATGTAAACCTTTAAATATTGCCTAAAACAAGCGACATAAGATTGATTTGGTACTAAGCAATTAAGAAGATACAGAATGGCCCGGTGGTGTTCCTCAGTGGTTAAACATCAACCTATAAACCAGGAGGTCACAGATCGATTCCAGGTCAAGGAACATGCAGGGGTACAGGCATGATTCCCATTAGGGGACATTCAGGAGGCAGCCAATCAATGATTCTCTCTCACCATTGATGTTTCTCTCTCTCCTCTCCCTTCCTCTATGAAATTCATAATATATATATGAGAATATATATAATCTCATATATATAAGAGATTCATGCAATAGGCCTTACTTACCCTAGCTGCCAGCATCAGTTTTCTCCTGGCACTGGGGACCTAGGCCTTCTCTGCTCCGGAGACTTCAGTCTTCGCTCTGCTGCTTTGCACTTACATATGCAAATTAACTGCCATCTTTATTGGGTTAATTTACATACTCTCCTGATTGGTCAGCATAGCAGAGGGACAGTCTATTTACATGTTTGTCTATTATTAGGTAAGACAAGAATATACAGAATTACCATAGATTTTTACCGAAAAAAGGAACTCTAATCTACCAGTATAGTGAAAAAATAGAATGACAATAGGATAAAATAAAACTAAAAAAAAAAAGAAAAATGAAAAAACATTCAATAAAATGAGAAAAATGAGTACAAGGAAATTTTATTTATACAGTAGAGTTTGCCAGAATGCTTTATAATAATCTTCTATGACTTATAGAGGTTGCTTGTGTTTTTATTTCTATTGATAAGATAATTTTTCAGGTAACCAATTATTTTTTTCTCAGTTCTTATGATTTCTTTTTATCATTCAGAAAAGGTAACAGAAAAGATAATTTCAGTAACCAAATAAGAAATATGGAATGGAAAGGATCCATATATAAGAGTATTTCCCATGAAAAATAATTTCTCTCTTTAATAAATACATATTGACATACATTTAGTACTTTTTAAATTATACATTACTTTTTCAATATGGATATAAAATATGTTAATTAGCATGGCTCAGGGAATAAAGCATCTATTCTATATATGGAGATCAAAGTGAAGTGAGAAAAATAGTGCCTGTTTAGAAGATGAACTAGGCTGCTGCTCATATTAAAGAGTAAAACTTGCAAAATTACATAAGTAATATATGTTCATTGGAGAAACAAAATGCAGAAGAAAAGTGTAGTAATAAATTAATATTATATAACTTAGAGGTAATAACTATTAATTATGTATGTGCATCCAAATTATTCTCTGCATATATATATATATATATATAGCAATAAAACCAAATTTAAAAAATCTTATACTGCAGCTCCTCTTTTTCAAGCTGATACTTTTGTGTCTTAACAATATGTTATGATAATATTTTCTCCTAAATAATTGTACTTCTATAGTGTTATTTTTAAGGATTCAAAGCAGTTAACAACAAAGGGTTGACAGCACCTACTCATCTATCTTGTATTATTGATATTTAAGCTTTCCCCAAAACTATAATTAATAAAACCCAAGAAGACCTTGTATCTTAGAACTTAAGGGAGTCAAGAAAGCAGGTTCATCAAGCTGATTATAATTTTCAGTAATGAATGAGCACAGTTAAATTTTCAGTTTGATTACATATACATATTAAATGACAATAATGTACAAATATATTTATGGCATATATTAATTTCCTGTCCTCTTACACTATGGGAAGTAGAAAATGTTTACCTAAGAGTAATTAAAATAGTAAAAGTACAATAGATATTAACTTTTTAATAAACTTTTATAAATAAATAATGTTAAAAAAAATGAGTCTTCCCTTTCTTTCTCTCTTTCTCTCTTTCTCTCTTTCTCTCTTTCTCTCTTTCTCTCTTTCTCTCTTTCTCTCTTTCTCTCTTTCTCTCTTTCTTTCTTTCTTTCTTTCTTTCTTTCTTTCTTTCTTTCTTTCTTTCTTTCTTTCTTTCTTTCTTTCTTTCTTTCTTTTTTCTTTCTTTCTCTCTCTCTCTTGTCAGCACTAATCTATACCCCATATGCATGTCTCTATGTCATGGGTTATATGCTCCATTTGAAACACAGGCACATTTTAGTAGAACTTTGAGAGAGGGTAATATGTATTTTGAAACAAACCATATCATTATTTGGAGAACATATTTTAATCAAAGGTATATTTGATATTCCAGCTTACAATCCCTATGCCTATATTGTGGTGTATGTTCAGCTGCATATAGATTTCTTCATTTATTAAACTCTCATTTACTATAAATCTTTTCTAGTCATGATGCCTCACCTCTCCAGCTTGCAATCATAGTATAATGCTATAATCATTCCCTTCCATACATTTCAACTTTTCTGCCTTCCGATTGATCTCTTCCATTATAAGCAAAACCTTTACTCTGAATTAAATCAATTATCCTCCTCTCTGGGCCTTTATTTCAATATTTGAAATTGTTGGGTAAATTAAATACTGGCTACATATATTCAATTTAAATTCATAGCTCCAAACTTTCAACGCTTCTATGAAATCCTATGAAGATTCCAAAATAATGTTACTTTTCTAGTAGCCAAAATAATAATTTCAAATTTCATCTCTTTCATTGCCTCCCAGCTGATAGCTTTATATCATATTCTACTGAGGAAATGAAAAAAATGAACTTTTACCTTAATTCCACCAATAAATCTAGCGTCACCATGTACCATATTCTTCTATCAGGCTTCCAGTTATAAGAAAAATAATGGCTTTCATTCCAGCAAAGGCTACTTTGATTCCATTCTCCAAAGATTTTATTCTTTCTTTTATCATGTTCACCAGTATTTATTACTCTGTTTATCATTTTTACAAATGCATAAATTAATTCTGTCTCCCAACTTAAAAAAAAAAAGACATTGAACCCATAATCGCCTGTAGTTACAAGTCCACTTTTTTTGCCCTAAAAATTTCTCTAAAGTTTTGCAATCATGTGCTGTCTTAAATCACTTACTTTTCGAAAATTTTTAGACCACTAAAACCAAGCTTCTATCAATATCTCTGTACTAAATTTTTTCCTGTGAAAATTGTCAATCTCTCTATATAAAAGCCTAATATGCAAATTGTCCCCTCTGGAGTTTGACCTGGAGACTGGGAGTCTGATCACTCGCTATGATGTGTGCAGACTACCAGGGAGTGGCACAGAATAAATGGAGCCCTCACTCCCCTAGCAGCCGGAAGGCCCCTATCAGCCCTGATTGCCAGCCAGGCCTAGGGACTCTATCCGTGCATGAATTTCATGCACCAGGCCTCTAGTAATCTTTATATTCCTGTACACAATCTCTAAATTAGTTGTGTTCAAAGTGTAGTTTGTAGACCATCAGCATTAACAATGTAAGAGCAACTTTTTTCTTGATACTGTCTATCATCACCCACATTAGTAGAGCCACCCAGGTGATCAATCCCAAAATTTAAGAGTCATTCTTGATTTCTTCCTTCATGCCAATACCCAGATTTGTTCTTTCAGCAAATCCATTTCCACTGACATCTTCCTTGTATAAAAAGCTATTCTCTCTCAAATACGCTATTATAATGATAGTCTATAAGTCTCTTTACTTCATCTCATTCAACACTACAACATATTTTACTAACAGAATCCAGAGTGATATTTGTAAAATGTAAATCAGATTATAATACTACCCTGCTGAAAACGCTTAAATGTATTCTCATAGTACTTAGAACAAATTCAGACTCCTTATGGGATTCAGTGTGATCTGACTCCTGTGCACACTTTCAGTTTATAAAATACTCTCATTGTTTAGAATATTCTCCATATATTAACCACACTGGTCTTTTAGTGTCTCTAACCCAGGAGCTCTCCAAATGTGGTCCCTGAAGCATATAGAAATGCAAATCTTGAGTCCCTGACAAGATCTGTTGACTCAGAAACTCCAGGTGTGGGAGCAAGAAGCGGGCTTTTAATAAGGTTTCCATATGATTTTTTCCCAGCTCCATGGAGGTATAAATAATAATAAAAAAATCATAAGATATTTCAAGTGTACAGCGTGATGATTTGACATGTATATACATTGTGAAATGGATTCCACCATTGAGTTAATTAGCATATCCATCACCTCACATGTTTACCTTCCTTTTTTCTTAGAACATTTAAGTTCTACTATGTTTGCAAATTTCAATTATACAACACATGTGATTTTGACATATGCTAAAATTTGCTCATCACTGCTAATACAATGAACGTTTCTGTCTCAGGGGCTTTGTTTGTCTTTTTCCAAGACTGGAATATTATCTTCTGGCTTTGAGCTTAGAATGCTTCTCAAAGTTCAGCATGTGTTGCTGAATCTAAAGAAGCTTCCACTCCCATTAAACATGATTGAATCACTTGTTTATTGTATTATCTGTCACTCTTCTCTCAAATACAAGCTTCAGTATGGCAGGGCCTTGTCAGTCTTGTTTAGTACATTAATCACACCACTAGCACAATGCCTGAAAGAACAGGCACTCAGTAAATGTGTACAAGATTAATTTATTCATTGTAAGTCATCATTTGATTAGCTGATAATTTTATAAACCTTACAAAATTATCTCATATTTGTCTTTAATTAAAAACAATAATCACCCGTTTCCCTCAGAATGACAAAAATAAACTTCAAATGTTTTAATGAAAGATTGTTATCTATTTTTTCAATTATCAAATTAATCAGCAAGTTTACATTCAGTATCTAGCACTGAGCAATGTATAACAGTTATAAAACTATGACACTATCTTCAAATAATATTTTAATCAGTCTAAAGTTGAATAAATTAATATTAAATTTATATATGTATATAAATATACATGAATCTATATATTATACCATATATCATGTGATATATATGAACAATATAATATCTATTATAAGTATTTTAAAATATGATTCAAATTTTAGATCATTAAACATTGGCATCAATATCTAATCTAATAAAAGAGAAACATGCAAGTTGACTGTACCTTCACCAAATCCACAAGCCATGCCAACAGCCAAGCCCACCAGCCAATCAGGATTGGATATGCAAATTAACCCAACTGAGATGGCAGTGGCCATGGAGCTGGAGCAAACAGGAGGCTTGTGTTGCCCTCAGTGATGGAGGAAGCCAAGCTTCCCACCTGCCCTGGGCAGTCCTGAGCTCCATTTAAGGCTACAAAGTTTCAATTATCCCAGATACCTGCTTCCACCCCATGGCCATGGCCTCCACTCAAGGAGGGCCTGTGAGCTTGGGCTCCGCTTAAGACTACAAAGTTTCAATTATAAAAATTAAATAAATCCCAGATACCTGCTACCATCCTTCAGGCATGGCCAGCCTAGAAACAGTTATCAGCCCCTCACCCAAGCTGGCAGGGCACCCCAGTAGGGCCCCTCTCTCTGAAAGGACTGTGGCCAGCCTAAAAATGACCTTCATCCAGTCACCCAGGCTGGCCAGGCACTCCAGAGGGACCCCCATCCTAATCCAGGACACCCTTCAGGGAAAACCAGCCAGCCCCCACGTGTGCACCAGGCCTCTAGCCTATATAATAAAAGGGTAATATGCAAATTGGCCCTAACAGCAGAATTACTGGTCACTATGACACACACTGACCACCAGGAGGAAGATGCTCAATGCAGGAGCTGCCCCCTGGTGGTCAGTGCACTCCCACAGGAGGAGCTCTGCTCAGCCAAAAGCCAGTCTGATGCCTGTCAGTACAGCTGTGGTGGTGGGAGCCTCTTTCACCTCCTCAGCAGCGCTAAGGATGTCTGACTGCAGCTTAGGCCTGCTCCCTGCTGGCAAGTGGACATCGCCCAAGAGCACCCAGGCTGCCAGAGAGATGTCTTACTGCTTAGGCCAGCGAGCCAGCCTAAGCTAGCAGGTGGAAATCCCCTGAGGGTCCCAGACTGCAAGAGGGCACAGGCTGGGCTGAGGGACAATGCTGAGTGCACAAATTTTTGTGCACTGGGCCTCTAGTATATATATAAAAGGGTAAAATGCTAAGTGACCAGTCGCTATGATGAGCACTGACCACCAAAGGACAACCGCTCAACGCAGGAGCTGCCATGATGCACACTGATCATTTACAGAGAAACGGCACTATGGTCCCCACAAAGCAACACTAGGCTTCCCTTAAGTGGGACACAGGCCCTGTCGCCCTGGAGCGACACCTCACCATATTACCTACCCTATTAAGACCTCATGGTGCAAAATGCAGCCTACTGGCCAGCCCAGCCCAGAAAGAGTGGTTATTGGTGTTGAGTAATGACATCACATACAACCCCCACTTCCTCTCTCTAGTGACTAGCCTCCTTAGAGTTTCTTCAGCCAAGAAACATGGCTTTCTTTAGAGCCAGGTGCAAACATTTCATACTTTATCCAAATGTCTGTGAACCATTTTCCAGTGCCCCATCTCATTTGATCCTCACAAAAGTCCTGGAGTAGGTAGATTTAGAAAGTTTAGAAACTTGACCTGAGTGAAAAGAAGTAAGAAATGGTGGAACTTGAAAATGACTTCAGATTTTCTCACTGCACAGAATATATTCAAGCACTGCTAGAGTTAAATATTTTACCCTTTGTTCTCCCTGCATGATCTACAATAATAATCTGCTTCATGTTGATATTTACTGCTGTGTTGATGACAATTACCTGAAAGAGAACTTGGGGTGCTTCACTAGGCTGGAAAAAGTTTAGCTAAATCAGAAAGAAGTCTAGTTAAGCAAGTTTATTCTATATATATAAAAGGGTAAGTTGACTTGCACATGTGTGATATATATAAAGCTCTTGCTGGTGCCAAACCTATGTGTATTTTTGATCTGCATTTTCGATCATGAATTTTGTTGACACTTCTATTATAAAGAAAGGGCAAATAGCGATATTAAAATATTTCTTCTAAAATGATTACCATAGGTCAGTCTGAACAACATGCACAACTGGAACTTTTACAAAATTTGTGTTAGGAGCTCCTGATATGTTCAGCTGACACTGAGAACACTTTTAGGCCACTTCCTCTGAGACCAAGATAGTCTGAGACTTCCCACCTTCCTTTATAAGGAATACCTGGGGGCTTGGCTGGGTAGCTCAGTTGGGTAGGGTATCTTCCTGATACTTTAGTCCCTGGTCAGGGCACATACTAGAATCAAACAATAAATGCATAAACAAGTGAAACAACTAATTGATGTTTCTCTCTTTTTCATTCTCTTTCTCTCTGTCCCTTCCTCTCTCTAAAATTAAATAAATTTTAATGAACTCATATGAATAAATGCATAACCCAAGGACACACACAGTGGGTGGTGAAGGCTTAGGGGGAGAGGGGTGGGAGGGGCAATGAGGAGATAAAACAGGACATATGTAATACTTTCAAAAATAAAGATTTATTTTAAAAAATGCCTGGAGCTGGTTGCATACTTCACCATCAAAGACCTTACTATCATTCTCTCCCCTATTAACCCTAACACTGAATACACCATCATGATCAACCAGATCATATCTATCCTACAACTACCCAGTGCATCTTCAAGATAATGGAAACATGCCCAATGTGCCCAGCTACACCCAGGATACTGAGGGCCCAAGCTTAGGATGAATGGGGTAGTATTATAACCTGATTTACTTTTTAAAAATATCACTCTGGTTTCTATTAGTAAAATATGTTGTAGTGTTGAATGAGATGAAATAGAGAGACCTATAGACTATCATTGTAATAGCGTATTTGAGAGAGAATAGCTTTTTATACAAGGAACATATCAGTGGAAATGGATTTGCTGAAAGAACAAATCTGGGGATTGGCATGAAGGAAGAATTCAAGAATGACCCTTAAATTTTGGGATTGATCACCTGGGTGGCTCTACTAATGTGGGTAATGATAGACAGTATCAAAAAAAAGTTGCTCTTACATTGTTAACTTTTGTTGCCTCAGTTAGACTAAGCATTCATGATTTTAAAATATTATGCAACATTTCTGTATATGCCAATTTTAAAGATCCTATCTAATAAAAATGTAATATGCAAATTGACCATCACAACATGGCTGTCCCAATGTGGTCAAAGATGGCCTCCACAAGATGGCCAGCAAGGAAGGACAGTTGGGAGGGACCCAGGCCTGCAGGGGAGGACAGTTGGGAGGGACCCAGGCCTGCAGGGGAGGGCAGATGTGAGGGACCCAGGCCTGTAGGGGAGGGCAGTTAGGAGGGACCACCCTGGAAGGGGGAGGGCAGTTAGGGGCAATCAGGCCAGCACAGGAGCAGCTATCAGACTGGCAGGGGAGTGGTTAGGGGCAATCAGCAGGTGAGAGGTTGGGAGCCACTAGTCCTGGATTGTGAAAGGGACGTCTGACTGCCCGTTAGGCCCGATCCCACAATGGGATTGGGCCTAAACGGGCAGTTGGACATTTCTCAAGGGGCCCCAGATTAGAAAGTGTGCAGGTTGGTCTGAGGGACACCACCACCACCCACCACCCACCACTCTGTGCACGAATTTCATGCACTGGGCCTCTAGTGTTAATATAATAGTCATTTTGAACATTTTTATAGTGTAAAGCTTAGTTTGAGTGAATGAAAAAAAGATTGGAACTATAACAGTCACAGAATATGGGAATGACAAAGTGTTGGGAAATCAAATGCCTCCTACTTCCAAGGCCACTTAAGTGCTCACTTCATACCTCTATAGAATCACTGGCTCGTACACATGGTTTTTCATTAGACTTTTTCTGTGTGATTACATGTTATTTTTGTATAATCTGTATGTTGAAGTTAAAACTCCAACAATTAATACACAGAGCATTCATTCAAATAGATAAATACAGCATTGCGGTTTCCCATGAGCTATGTTCCAGTGTGAGCACCTTCAGTTTCTTGAAACATTTCTCATAAGAGTTGCACTCATGTCTTCTCACCTTCATTTGAGTCACGATGGAAACCTAACTCATTCTCCAGAGTCCTATAGCTTCCACACCTTGCTCATTCACAAACAGCAATCTGTTATCTGTCTTCTAAATATGTGATCACAATTCCAATCTGTTTATGTCTGTCTCACATTCTTTATTTAATTGTGGCATTATTAATGATATTTAATGGATAATGGATTATCAGAAGGTAGTTGTATTTTGTCTACTATCTTCAACTCATTTGTATGGTAAAATGCTCATTCTCTTTTATTTCCTTTAAAAAAACTTATTTACACAAATATTTACATGCATATATTTATGCATGTCATTATATTATACACAGTATTTTTATTTTTAATTAATTTTGTTATTTTAATTTTTAAACTGTTTTCTACCCTTTTACCTACCCCTCCCACAGACCATTTCCATACACCCCCAACACATACACACAAACACAATCCATATAGACATATTTTATACTGTATCTTTCTCTATGCTTGTATAATTAATACTAGAGACCCGGTGCACAAAAATTTGTGCACTCGGGGTGTGGGAGGAGTCCTTCAGCTCAGCTTGTGCCCTCTCACAGTTTGGGACTCCTCAGAGGATGTCCACCTGCTGGCTTAGGCCCACTACTTAGGGGATTGGGCCTAAGATGGCAGTCAGACATCCCTCTGGCAGTCTGGAAGCCTTCAGGGGATGTCCACTTGCCAGCAGGGAGCAGGCCTAAGCTGCAGTCAGACATTCTTAGCATTGCTGAGGAGGCAGGAGAGGCTCCCACCACCACCACTGTACTGGCAGCCATCAGCCTGGCTTGTGGATGAGCAGGGCTCCCCTGTGGGATTGCACTGACAACCAAGGGGAAGCTCCTGCATTGAGTGTCTGCGCCCTGGTGATCAGTGTGTGTCATAGTGACCAGTCATTCCCAGTGGTTCTGCTGTTAGGGTCAATTTGCATATTACCCTTTTATTATATAGGTTAGAGGCCTGGTGCATGGGTGGGGACCAGCTGGTTTGCTCTGAAGGGTGTTCCAGATCAGGGTGGGGGGCCCACTAGAGTGCCTGGCCAGCCTGGGTGTGGGGCTGAGAGCCGTTTTCAGGCTGGCCACAGTCCCTTCATGGTGGGGTGCCTGGTCCCTGCTGGGGTGCCTGGCCATCCTGAGTAAGGGGCTGATGGCTGTTTGCAGGCTGGCCATGGCTCCCAGTGACCCCAGCTCCCAGCGAGGCTGGCTGGAAGCAGGTATCTGGGATTTATTCATCTTCTATAACTGAAACTTTGTAGCCTTGAGCAGAGCCAGGTCTGGGCAACCCAGGCTCCCAGGCCGTCCTATAGCAGAGGTCACGTGTATTGGAAGCAGGTATCTAGGATTTATTTATCTTCTAGAATTGAAACTTTGTTTCCTTGAGTGGAGGCCACAGCCAGCCAGGACAGACAGAAAACTTGACTTCCTCCATCACTGTGGCAACCAATCCTCCTGCTTGCTCCAGCTCTGTGGCTGCCTTCAGCTATTTTGGTTGGGTTAATTTGCATATAGTCACTCTGATTGGCTGGTGGGCATGGTTGGAGTGTAGTGGAGTGACACCAATTTGCATGTTTCTCTTTTATTAGTGTAGATTATATATGCTTATATAAAGATTTTTTTTTATATATGTTCATATAACAAATAATTAAAATATATAATGTTTATAACATTTAATTATCCGTATATATGTTACACTGATTTATTATATTGGTATAGATTTTCATTTTCATTTTTTTATAATGTCTGTTATTTTTCCAATTACTTGGTATATTTCAAATATACTGTTTTTAATTTATGTATAATATTCTAATGCATGGGTATACCATAATATTATAATTTAAACAATTCTTCCCTTATAAATATAAATCCACTTTCTCTCATGATTATCTGTTACTCCAAACAATGTGAACATAAAAAAATTTCTCCCATATCCTTATAGACTGCTGCTTTTGTGTGTGTAGTATAAATTACCAAGAATGGAACTGAGGGGTTAAACAAGATATAACTATATACATATTCCCAAATTGTACATACACACTTTTATACCAAAAGAATGTGATAAAAGTTTTTATTTCTCTCAGTCAGATTCTATAATATCATAGCTTACTGTTACTTCACTTTGCATTACACTGAAAATTAATGAGTTTAAGCATATTCTCATTAGAATTTGTTCTGTGAATTGCCTCTTCAAACAGTTTGTAATTTTCTAATATGTAACCCAGTTCTTGTCATTGATCAAGTACTATTATAAATTAGAGATAACTCAATCTTCAGTATGAAAAATATTTTTTAAATAATTTATAGTCTAGCCATGTATTCTGCTTATATATATACTAGAGGCCTGGTGCATGAAACTCATGTGCGGGTATGGTTCCTAGGACTGGCTTGTGATCAGGGCCATCTTCCCCAGCTGCTCACAGCCATCCCAACCCCTGCTGCCATCCACTGCCATTCCCTGTTCACCACCAGGCGATCAGAGCCTGCTGGCTGGGGAAAGGGGCCCAGAGATGGTCAGCAAGCCTCATAGTGACTGGTCGAGCAGTCATTCTGGTCATTGTACCATTAGGGTCAATGTACGTATTACCCTTTTATTATATAGGATAGAGGTCCAGTGCATGGGTGGGACCAGCTTGCCTACCCTGATGGGGGCCCTGGATCAGGGTGTGGATCCCCACTCATGGGTAGGGCCAGCAGGGGCAAGGGACCAGGGGAGGTTTGGAACCAAGGGCGGTTTGCCAGCTGGCCATGCCCCAGATTGGGGTGAGGGGCCATGGTCATTCTTGTCTCTGGTCATTCTGGTCATTCCACCATTTTGGTCACTGGGCTTTTTTGCCATGCTCACATTTCCCAATCACATATGCCTGTATTTTCCTTTTTAGTTTCTAGCTCATCTTGCTGAAGTAGTTTTCTCCAGCATCTTTGCTGTTCATGTAATTTACTTATTTTTCTTAAGTTTCTTTGTTTTACATTTAAGCCTTTATTTTATGTATAATTCATTTCATATAGTGTAATTATTGATATAATTTTATTTTCTTCTCAATGAATATAAATTTGTACATTGTATTAAGAATATAATGTTTTCTAACTAAAACCATTTTTTTTACATATTAAATTAAAATACTGTACATACAAGCCCTACCCTAGCTGGTTTGATGCAGTGGATAAAATACTGTATATACTGACTCTTGTAGATTTAATTTTTTTTTTTTACCCTCTTGGCCAACATAATTGATTAATGTAATGCATGTTTTCATACCTTGGAAGAAAATGCTTGCAACTATTTTACTTGGCTAAAGTAAGGACATTTATTCTTATAAAACAATATTAAAGTAATTTTATCCAATTAAAATCAATAACAACTCTGCTGGGAATTTAATTGGAATTGCTTACAGTTATATGCTATTTTTATGCTAATTAAATTTTCATAAAACTGTTTTTTAATATGTAAGACCATAGATATTACATTCATTGCTCAAACCTCAATTTACATTTTTCAACTATATTATGTCATATTTTTTGTTGCAAGATTTTCTAAATTTTAAAATATTATCATTATTGGAGAAGTGTCTAAGTCCTTTGCTATTTTTCATTGGAAAGTTTGTCTTTCTTTTGTTTAATCTTTATTGTTGAAATTATTACATATGTCCCCTTTCCTTCCCCACTCACTCCTTCTGCCAGCACCCAACCTTGCCGTAGGCCTGCACCCCACTGTTGGGTTATGCACATGTGCATACAAATTCTTTGGTTAATCTCTTCCCACTTAAGTTGTATGAGTTCTTTATATATTTTGGAACTTAATCTCTTATCAAATGTATCATTGGCAAATATCTTCTCCCATACTATGGGCACCTTTTTCATTTTGTTAATAGTTTCTTTTGTTGTGCACAAGATTTTTTTATTTTGAAATAGTCCCATTTCCTTATTTCCTCCTTTGTTTCTCTTGCCCTATGAGATGTATCCACAAGCATATTGCTATGAGAGATGTCTGAGATCTTGCTGCCTGTGGTTTCTTCGGGATTTTTATGGTTTCATGACTTACATTTAAGTCTCTTATCCATTTTGAGTTTATTCTTGTGTGTGGTGTAAATTGGTGGTGCAGTTCCATTTTTTTTTTTTTTTGCATGTATCGGACCAATTTTCCCAACACCATTTATAGAAGGGACTGTTTTGACTTCATCGTGTGCTCTTGTCTCCTCTGTCAAATATTAATTAAGGGTAGCTAATTTCTGGCTTCTCTGTTCTCTTCCATTGATCTATATGCCTATTTTTGTGCCAGCATTAGGGTGTTTTGATTAAAATGGATTTGTAGTACAATCTGATACTGGTGTTGTAATCCTCCTACTTTGATCTTCTTTCTCGAGATTGCTGTTGCTGTTCAGGGTTTTTTTATGTTCTATATAAATTTTTGGAGAATTTTTTCTAGATCTGTGAAATATGCCATTGGTATTTTCATAGGGATTGCATTGAATCTATAGACTGCTTTGGATAGTATGAACATTTTAATGATGTTAATTTTTCCAATTCATAAACATTATATATTCTTCCATTTACTTGTATATTCCTCTACTTAGTTTTTCAATGTCCTGTAGTTTTCCAAATGTAGGACTTTTACCTGCATAGTTAAATGTATTACTACTATAAGTATCTTATTTTTGTTGTTGTTGCAATGGTAAATGGGATTATTTTTTTATTTCTGTTTTTAATTTCTATTTCTGAAAGTTCATTATTGATGTATAAAAATGCCATTGATTTCTGGATGTTAATTTTGTACCCTGGTTCTTTGCTGATTTCATTTATTAAGATTAGTAGTTTTTTGGTGGAGTCTTCAGGGTTTTCTATGTACAATATAATGTCATCTGTGAATAATGACACTTTCACTTCCTCCTTTCTAATTTGGATGCCTTTTATTTTTTCTTCTGCTATGATCCCTGTGGCTAAGTCTTCCAGTACTATGTTGAATAAGAGTGTTAAAGGGGACATCCCTCTTGTTCCTGTAGTCAAGGAAATACTTTCACATTTTGAATATGATATTGGCTGTAGGTTTGTCATATATGGCCTTTATTTTGTTGAGGTATGATCTCTCTATTCCCACTTTGCTGAGAGTTCTTATCAAAAATGGGTGCTGGATTTTGTTGGATGCTTTTGCTGCATCTATTGATATGATTTTTATTTATTTCTGTTGATGTGATATATCACATTTATTGATTTGCTAATATTGTATCAGCCCAGCATCCCTGGGGTAAATCACGCATAGTCATGGTGAATAATCTTTCCAATATATTGCTGATTCCATTTGTTATCCAAGTGGCCAAGAGACATTAAAAAACGGTGAAAGTCACGAATCATAGATGCAAATGAAAACAATGCTGTGTCACTGCACACCTGCCAGAATGGTCACCATCAGCAAACCAGCAAATGATAAGTGTTGGTGAAGACGTGCTGGTGGGAATGCAGACCGGCACAGCCACGATGGAAAACAGCATGCAGTTTCCTCAAAATATTAACAATGAAACTGCCATTTGACCTAGTAACTCAACTTCTAGGAATATATCCTAAGAATCCCTAAACTCCAATCAGAAGTAATATATGCACCCCTGTATTCTTAACATCACTATTTACAATAGTTAAAATCTAGAAACAGCCCAAGTGCCCATTAGTAGATGAGTGAATAAAAAAGTGCCCATCACTGTGGAAAGTTATAAATGAATTAAAATTAGATATATAATCTATTAGATGTTGATAAAGCATTATGTAGAAAAACAAAACAATAAGGGGGAAAAGATATAACAAGAAGGAGGAGATGTTGTTTTATAAGAGATCATTGGAAAACGCCTCTTTTAAAAAGCTGACATTTGATTAAGTACCTGAAGGCACTGAGAGCGCAGGCCCTGCCAGAAGTGGGTTCTAATCCTCGTATAATAAATGCAAGGGCTCAGAGGTGGGACTCTGCATATGAACCAGAGCGAAAGAATAGCAGTAGATGTCATTTTGTGGCATTGTGTAGAGCATTGTAAGGACTTAAATTTCTCTCTGAGGAAGATGAGAACCTATTGGAAGATCTATAAGGAAAGCAGCATTCTGGCTGCTGCATGAACAAGAGATTAAGAGGGACAAGGGAAAACACACACACACACACACACACACACACACAAGACAAATAGGAGGTTATTGCAATTGTCTTGGTAAAGATCAGGTAGGTTGAATAAGGTGAACTGAAGAGGTTGTATTTGGGATTTACCTTAACTTTATGGTGAAAATATTTTTCTTAATTGAATTTATTGGGGTGACATGGTTCACAAAATCATACATGTTTCAAGTATACGACTCAATAAAACATCATCACACTGCAGCCTGCACCTCCGGCCCTCAAAGCAAGGTCTCTTTTCATCTCCATTTTACCCCACTTTGCTGAACTCCACTTAGTCCCATCCTCCTTTTCCTCTGGCTAACACCACACTGTTGTTTGTGTCTCTGTGTTATGTATATGTGTTTTGGTTAATCCCTTGCCTTCTTTTATCCAGTCACCCAATTCCCCTTTCCCTCTGACAACTTTCAATCTGTTCCATGTATCCATTCTTCTGTTTCTATTTTTTCATCACTTTATTTTGTTCATTAAATTCCACATATCAGTGAGATCATATGGTATTTGTCTTTCTCTGACTAGCTTACTTCACTTAGCATAATTATGCCCAGATTCACCCATGCTGTCACAAAAAGTAAGATTCCTTCTCCCCTTTCATTTTTACAACTGAGTAGCATTTCCATTGCAGAAATGTACCACAGCTTTTTTTATCTATTCCCAATGCACAAAAATTTGTGCACTCGGGAGGGGGGTCCCTCAGCCTGCCCTGTGCCCTCTCACAGTGTGGGACCCCTCAGGGGATGTCCACCTGCTGGAATGCCTGGCCAGCCTGGGTGAGGGGCTGATGGCTGTTTGCAGACTGGCCAAGCCCCCCAGTGGGGACCCTCACCCCATGGGGGTGTGGTCATCCTGGGCGAGGGGCTGAGGGCCATTTTCAGGCTGCCCATAGCACCTTCAGAGTTGGGGCCTACTGGGGTGCCTGGGAAACCTGGGTTAGGAGCTGAGGGCTGTTTTCAGGATTCCCACAGTCCCTTCAGGGTCCGGGTCTCTACTGGGGTACCTGGCCAGTCTGGGTGAGGGGCTGAGGGCCATTTTCAGGCTGGCTGCCCACAGCTCCCATTGACCCAACGTCCCAGCGAGACTGGCTGAAATCAGGTTTCTGGGGTTTATTTATCTTCTGTAATTGAAACTTTGTTGCCTTGAGTGGAGGCCTAGGCAGGTAATGAAGCCTCCTGTTTGCTTCAGCTCCGTGGCTTCCATAATTGAAACATTGTTGCCGTGAGCAGAGGCTCAGCCAGCCTAGGCAGGCAGTTGCAACGGAAGCCTCGTGTTTGCTCTAGTTCCATGGCTGCCAGCCTCTATCTTGGTTGGGTTAATTTGCATACAGCCACTCTGATTGGCTGGGGGCATGGCTTGGCTAGTGGGCGTGGCTTAGGTTTCTTGGAGTGACAGTCAATTTGCACATTGCTCTTTTATTTGATTAGATGGGCATTTGGGCTGTTTCCAGATCTGGGTTATTGTAAATAATTCTGCAATGAACATACGGGTGCATAAAAAAGTATAGCCTGGGTAAACTGCGTAAAAAGGAAGACTCAGATGTTCCCAAGATATGGGGCCTATGTGACTGTAAGAATGTAGGTGACATTTATAAAATGGAGAAAGAGGAAATAGAAACACATTTCAGATTAAACTTAATAACTGGTAGATATCTTGACAAAGTTTCCAATAAAACAGTTTCCTCAATGTATACTGTAGTTATCCCTGGTAAATGTCACTAAATCGGAAAATAATACAACCCTACTGATGTTTGCACATTTAATGGAGTTAGATTCTAAATACAGGTCATAGACACAAATTTTCACTCTCACTCATGCTTAATGGAATATTCAGAAGTTATAGAGGATGCAGAAACTAATTTTAGTTCCGTGGGCCTGTCATGTACCCTGCAATACATTTACTTGCTCCCCATATTGTATGGATTGAAATGTACATGTTCATGCAGAACAAATTAAGATAAGCCAGGTTAACTGTTGAGATCCAGTGAAAGGCCTGAAAGATTGTATACTGTGAAGGACATTTAAATGTTGTGGATGTTGATTTTTACAAGGCTTTTTTCCCCCTAAAGAACCTACATTCAATTCATATTAACTCAATTTAAAAGGGAGAATATTTAGTGTAATTATTTCAAATTTAGAAATAATTATTATAAGTTATTAGAAATGAGAAGATACATTTTGAAATATAGATTAAACTTTCAATGTATCATTTTGAATAAACCAGGGTTATTTAAGTAATTGACTTCTTAATGCGTAAAGACATTAGTGGAAGTAGAAGTGGAAAGAGGCTGTAAATTCTGCATGCCATGTATATGCTATTTATAATTGAATATGTGATATTGAAAATAATATTATATCTGTACCAGGGGCCCAGTGCACAAAAATTTGTGCACTCAGGGGAGTCCCTCAGCCTGGTCTGCACCCTCTTCCATCGGGGAACCCTCGGGGCTGCTGGCTCCTAACTGCTCACCTGCCTGCTGGCCTGATCCCCCTAACTGCTCTCTGCCTGCCTGATAACCTGTAACTGCCTCTGCCTAAGCCCTGCCACCATGGCTTTGTCCAGAAGGATGTCCGGAAGGTCATCTGGAAGATGTTCAGTCTAATTAGCATATTATCTTTTTATTAGTATAGATGCCACCTTGTCCTAAAAATGCAAGTTTTTAGCAGGTTTTCCTATCATTGAAGGGGAGCCTGCAGTAGCATCCTGGGTACTGACCAGGGCTTATGCACTGGTGCTTTATCTCAGTAGATGAGATTCCTAGAAGAAGACTCTTGGATGTACCTTGAACATTTCTATCGATTTTGCCAAATCCTCCTCCAAAAATGTTGAACCACTTTAAACTCCCACCAGCAACCATGCGTGTGCCCTCTGTCCTACTTTGATGCCAATATCATTGATTTCCCCCTAGAAGCTTCCCTCCCTTCAGCTGGGACTGCTTGGCACTTGAGCCAAACTCACTATTCAGCTTGGGACTTGATTTCCCAAGATAGAATTATGGAGGAGGAAAAATAGTGTTCCTCTACCCTTCTGAGTTCTTAGAGGAGGCCCTTGTTATGAAAGACAGATTACCAAGAGAAAAACAAAAGTTCATTAATATGTGTATCTTGTGTCTATGTGGGAGATCCCAGGAAAAATGAATAACTCCCCAAGGTGGCTTAGAGTCCAGATTTAAGTAGCTTCTTCCTAGGGAAAGGGGACAGGATATCTGGGCCTCTTAGAGGAGAGTACATGAGTTTTAGGAAAGATGAATGGGGGTGGGGGAGATAGTTTGTAACAAAGTTTGGGTGTGATGTCAATTTGTAGTCTCCTGTGACAGGAGTCAGTATTCACTGGCTGATGACACTTTTCCCATCAAGGGAACATTTTGTGGGGGTCTGATTTTAGGTAGATCAGGAGATTTTAGCGAAAGACTTTCCTTGCATTTGCTGTTTTTCAAGCATCTGCAGCTCAAGATCATCAATATAACACAGCATATATTGGGGTGGCATGTTCTCTGACCTTCAGAATAAACCCAACAAAAGCTTGTTTCCTTTCTTAGATGATTTGCCACAGTAGTGTGATTCCCTGAAGACAGTATTCTGACCAGACCTCCCTGGGAGTGGTCATAACATACGCTGTGCTTGTAGAAAGGTGTGGGCCATATCACTAAATAAATCAGGGTCAGTTTTCTCATCTTGTGTAAAGGGAGATAAAGTTATGATAGTTTATCTCCCTTTCCACAGGTTTCCTGCAGATTTGTGTCTCTGCTGTAGCTCCAGTGGCCCCAGCACCTCTGCAGCTCTGGGGCTTGGAGCTGCTGGGGTGCCCGGCTGCCTGCAGGCTGGGTCTCTGTGCTTCAGTGCCGAGGTGGGCTCAGAGCCTCTGGGGTGCTGGGCACCTTCCAAGCCCATCCCCATGCTGCTTCTGACCCAGTGGCCTGCTCCCAACCTTGCCTACCCCACCCCCACTGCGGTCTGCACCGCACCTGCTGCTGTTTGCTCCATGGTTGCCGGCCTCCATCTTGGCTGGATTAATTTGCATACAGCCATTCTGATTGGCTTGTGGGCGTGGCTTGGTTTGTGGGCGTGGCTTAGGCATCCAAGAAAGACAGTTAATTTCCATATTACTCTTTTATTAGAGTAGATTCTGGATTATATATATATCTTAAATTTTTATCTTAGCTCCTTTTCAGTCAATGTAAATTAACTTCTCTAATAAGTTTGGAAACATCAGTGAGTCAATGAAAAAAGTGAGTTAAAAATGAATAAAAATAACTACTTTTAAAGATTATATTTTTATTTAAAATATATGTATGTACTTACATTCACCAACACTTTAATTACAGAAAAAATACTTTAAAAATCACTTACTGTTACATGTTTTTCTTTAAAATTAAGATTTTAGGGGTATTTTTAAAGTCATATGACTGTATCTTCTTTGTGCTAGATCAACAGGGGGTCTGAAGTAGCTATGAGGCAGATAAATAATATTTGGTTAAGAAAATGTCTAATATAGGCCAAAAGAAAAGCTACTCTTTACAAGCAACTTGAAGTGATAATCAGAAAATGATCATAAAACTGTTATTGCTCAGCCTAAAAGAGGATCCACAGGGGAAAAAAAATTATTATGAATGCTTTAGAAAGAGAGGCTATTCTATGTTCAGAATAGTGGCTATAGTTAATATTACTGTGTTGAATATTTAAAAGTTGGTGGGTAAATCTTAAAGGTTTTTATCAGAAGAAAAAAGTTGTAATTATGTATGGTGATAGAGAGTATCTAGACTTATTGTGGTGATCATTTTGCAATAATATACAAATATCAAATACTAGAGGCCCAGTGCATGAAATTCATTTATGGGTCTGTGTGTGTGTGCGTGTGTCCCTCAGCCCAGCCTGCATTCTCTCCAATCTGGGACCCCTCGATCCCACCAGGGTCAGGCCTAAACAGGCAGTTGGACATCCCTCTCACAATTCAGGACTGCTGACTTCCAATTGCTCACCTGCCTGCCTGCCTGATTGCCCCCAACTGCCCTCCCCTGAAGGCCTGGGTCCCCCCTAACTGCCCTCCCCTGCTGGCCTAATCGCCCACAGCTGCTCTCCCCTGAAGGCCTGGGTCCCCCCTAACTATCCTCCCCTGCTGGCCTAATTTCCCACAGCTGCTCTCCTCTGCTGACCATCTTGTGGTGGCTATCTTGTGTCCACATGGGGGTGGCCATCTTGAGTGTTGGAGTGATGGGCAATTTGCATATTACTCTTTTATTAGCTACTAGGAGCCCAGTGTACAAAAATTTGTGCACTGGGGAGTCCCTCAGCCTGGCCTGTGCCCTCTCGCAGTCTGGGATCCCTTGGGAGATGTCCACCTGCTGGCGTGCCTGGCCAGCCTGGGTGAGGGGCTGATGGCTATTTACAGGCTTGCCAAGCCTACCCTGCTGGCCATCGCCAGCCCTGCCTGCCCTGCCCACCCTGTGCTATACCTGTCTGAGTGTCCCTTGATGATCAATCACCTCCCCCAGGGTGTGCACATGGCTGGGGGTTCCTTGCAGGGCCCGTTCCCGGGCCCTATGTACCCCTAGGTGTAGACAATGGTGTCTGTGCCCCCATGAGAAGACGGGAGAGATCCGAGGCCTTTGTCTTACAGAGGCCCACCATGGTTTTCCCTCTTGGGAGTTTCCTCGCGCCACACACGGCCACAGGAAGAAAGGGTTGGGGTCGTGGGGTCCCCATTGAAAGGGGGTCCCCTTCCCTGCTGCAGCCCTGCTGGTGTTGTGGCTTGCACCAAGGCTGAGTCACACGCATGGTTGCGCCCCAGGGACGCGTAACCCTGCAGTGGCCCGTGGGACGCCCTGGTGTCTTCCACCGCCACATGCTCCTTCCCCCGAGCCCTCAGTGGACGTGTGTGGTGGGTAGATTCGTGTGGGGCAGTGGCAACAGCATTGTCATCATCGTCATCTTCGTCATCTTCGTCGTTTCCGTGTCCTTCCCCCAATGTAAGAACACCACGAACCCTCGGCAAGGGCCGCCTGTCACCCCACTGGTTTGTGCTCCTCACCCTGCCTGCTCCGCTGCCCTTGCCACACCCACTTCCATGGCAGCCAACCTCCATCTTGGCTGAGTTAATTTTCATACAGCTGCTCTGACTGGCTGATGGGCATGGCTTGGCTGGTGGGCATGGCTTAGGCATCCCAGAGAGACAGTTAATTTCCATATTACTCTTTTATTATTAGAGTAGAGGATTATGTGTACACCACAAACTAGTATAATGCTATATTCAATTATACCTCAATAAAACAATAAGTATTTTGTGTGGTTAAAAAAAACTATGCTATCAAAGAGCAACTGTATACTTATAACACATTTATTAGAAAGCACATATTCTTTTACCTATAAATATATTGTATACCTATTAGATTTTCTTTACAACATAAGATTATCACAGTTATGTAGAATTTAGCTTTTTTGTATCAATATATTTTATATAATTTATGTAGTGTTGAATAGTAAAAATTTTTAGTTATTTCCATCTGTTACATGATAGTGTGGTTTGGAGGACTGTGGGATCAATTAAATTGCTGTCATGGCCATCATGGTCAAGGCAAATAAGAATCTTAAGAATTTACCAAAAATCTTATGTGCATATATGCATAACACATGGACACAGACAGTAGTGTGGTAAAGACTTGAGAAGACACAAAGTGCAGGGTGAAGGGTGTCATTGAAGAACAAAAAGAAGACATCTGTAATACTTTCAACAATAAAGAAATTTTTTAAAAAATCTACTAAACTAATTAGGTTGCAATAAATTATATATATATTTAAATTTGAGAATAATGATGTAAATTATTATTCATTTAAGTATGTCTCTGGATTTGGTAAATCAGCTTAATATATGCTAAAATATATTTTTTTAAATCTATTTCTAACTTTTCCATTTTATGTGTTTGAAAACAAAGAAAATCTTCCATTATAATAAGTGCTTGTTATTACAATGTAATAAAAAAACTTTATATTCCATTAATATTTAAAGGATTCCCATTACTAGCTATGGCATACAAAGCTTGGCCTATAGTTATAAATATGCTATTTATCTGCTTTCTAGTAGTATTATAAAACTTAATAGATTAAAATTACTTTGCATGATTATCATCATGACCTATCTTTAAAATATTTATCTCTCTTTATGTTATTAGCCATCTTTCTAATCCAGCTCAGCATTTATTTTTCCTTTTTTTCTACAATAGTCTCTAAATTGATCTTTCTTCTTTCACTCTCACAGTACTACTAGAGGCCTAATGCACAAAATTTGTGCAAGGGGCTTGGTCCTGATAGCCCTGGCCAGCCCTTACAGCCCCTTGGAGCCGCAGCCAATCCTAGCAGCTCCAGCTTCGTCCAGATGGTCATTCTGCTGTTTGGTCTAATTAGCATATTAGCTCTTTATTATATAGGATATCAATCTACTCTTCATGAAACATTGTAGGTTAATATTTTAGAACTTAAAAATCAGTTCATGCCCTAACTGGTTTGGCTCAGTGGACAGAGCGTTGGCCTGCGGACTGAAAGGTCCCAGGTTCGATTCCAGTCAAGGGCATGTACCTTGGTTTCAGGCACATCCCCAGTAGGGAGTGTGAAGGAGGCAGCTGATCAATGTTTCTCCCTCATTGATGTTTCTAACTCTCCATTTCTCTCCCTTCCTCTCTGTAAAAAATCAATAAAGTATATTTTTTAAAAATAAGTTCATGAGGTCTTCCACTTCCTTATAAAATAATGGGCCATGGCCAATTTCCTCAGGGGTTAGAGAATCAACCCACACACTGAAGGGTCAAGTGTTTGATTCTCAGTCAAGGTCTGGGTTTCAGGTTCAATCCAGGCCCCAGTCAGAACATGTGTGGGAGGCAACCAATCAATGTGTCTGTCTCACATCTTTTTCGCTCTCTCCCTACCCTTCTGTCTTCCTCCCCACTCCATTCCACTTTCTTTAAAAATCAATGGGGAAAAAAAATCCATGGGTTAGGATTAACTAAAATAAAATTAAATAAAATACAATAACAGAAAACAAATTTACTTTTATGTTCGATATAACATCCCACCCATCTCCCTCTCTTTCTCTTTCTCTCCCCGCCTACCTCCCCCCTCCTCTCAAACACACACAGAATTCAAAACAATTATTTTTAAGACACTGGCAATTTGGCAATAAAGGACGGTGATTCTTGAGACATAGTTAACTAACAAATTGAGCTGTCTGATTGCCCCAGCTCTGTATCATGAGAAATTATTCAGAACTCTGGTCAAGAAAGAGAACTGGTTTGAATCCCAGCTGACTCCCTGAATTCAGAAGAAAATTGAGAGCTGGAGAGAGCCGTGCAGTTAGATTTCAGAGCAGTGTACTAGAGACGAGGGAGCTCCACACCTAAAGAATCCCAGAGCTCTAATTAGTAAATACGTTTGAGGAAACCACATGAAGCCTAGGAAATAACCATCCAAAATGAGTACAAGAAACAGCATCCAGAGCTGTCACAGGGCTGGAATTATACCCACTCTCACCAGCTGAACTGAAAAAAAAACCCTCATATTTCATAGACTTGGGTTGAGTCCTTAGAAAAGCCTGTCCTCAACACTGGAGAATAATTAACCATAGATAGAGCACCGTTCCAGACCCACTTAACAATCATACAACCACACTCATATAGATAAAACTCTTTCCAAATAATTAAGTGACGTTTCTGATTGTGGTAGAAACAACAACCGCCTTTGTGGGCCACACCATGTGTGACTCTGAAATTCATCTCAGTTGCTCATTTTTACATCTGTTTCTTCAGCCCTCCCATCAAATCTGTTGACTCTAAGAAATAGCTCCCAGAGGCAGTTTAAACTGTATTTTAGGATAATCTGTGATGGGGGAAAAGTGTGATGGAGGAGAGTTTTAATCATGAGCTTTTGATTTCCAATGGTGAAATCTTTGGCCCAGAAAGTGTTAAATGTTTTCACTTGCAAGCTGTGCATGTGTGAGCCTTGAGAAGGGTCCAGTGGCATAAAAAGAGAAGCACAGCTGGCAAAAGTAAAACACACAGCTGAAATATGAGCTGAGGCACAGTTGCCTACATGAGGGCAGTCAAAATACACACCCACCTGATTTCCACAGGGTCAGATGAAACCAGAATCAGGCGAGGAAAAGAGAAGTTGACTTCACATTGTTCATTTGCTGTAAAGTGCACTTCCCTTACTCTTAACCAAAGTCTATTCATGGTTGGAATTCATCTTAAATGTTATTTTTTTACAGAAGCTTTCCATGATTCTTCTCTTTTCATCTAATAGAAGTCCAACTGCTATAATAGCTTAACAGACCATTATGTCCGCTCTTCTATTGAGCAGGTATCAAAATTTGTGTTAATGTGTGCATTTACAAAAGTCCTATATAATAAAAGCCTAATATGCAAATAGACCAAACGGCAGAACGGCTGGTCACTATGACATGCACTAACCACCAGGGGGCAGGTGCTCCAGGCAGGAGCTGCCCCCAGCCCACAGGCCCCAGGCCAGTCAAAGTGGATGCCAGAGTGGGGGAAGGGCAGGGGAGAAGCCCAATTGGACCTGATCACTGGCCAGGCCTAGGGACCCTACCTGTGAATGAATTTTGTGCACCAGGCCTCTAGTGTTTAATATAAATCTCCTTTTTTAGTTTGATCATCCTTGAAGATAAAGAGTATTTTTATTTAATAACTACAGGCCCGGTGCATGGATTCATGAACTGGTGGGGTCCCTCGGCCTGGCCTGCACCCTCTCGCAATTCAGGACCCCTTGGGAGAATGTTGGAGAGCCAGTTTCAGCCCCTAACTCCCCTCCACTGCCAGCCTGATGGCCCCCCAACTGCCCTCCCCTGCTGGCCTGATTGCCCAAACCGCCTCAGCCTCACCATCGTGGCTTTTTCCAGAAGGAAGCTGGATGTCCAGAAGATGGCTGGTCACCCAGAATAATTAACATATTACCCTTTTATTAAAGAGTATAGATTTTTCTCACATAATAGACAAAGGATATCAGAATGTTAATGGACATTATGGTAGAAACAATAATTTTGCTTTGTAACTTTTTTTCAACAGTCATTGCTGGAACTCTTTTAAGTTCAGAAAATAGAACTAACTTAATACATGTTAATTCATAGAATGAAATAAAAGTGTATTTTTATTTTAATAGTAACTATTATTGGAATTCATTAATTAACTGTAGCTGAAATAATGGTAAAGTAGTCCTTATAATCATTAAATGAATCTTAATGTTGGAAATATTATGTACAAATAATTCAGAGGAAAAGATTATATAATATTTGTGAAACATACATGTACAGATACAGAGTCCTGAGTTGGAATCCTGGTTCTAAAACTTGCTAGTTATTTCAATTTAATCAGGCTCATTAGCCTCTCTGATGCTCATTTTTTTCATATAAAAATTTTCACATTGCCAAATACTCTAAGATGCCTTATAGCACAAGATGAGTCATTTTTTTCAATATACCATTAAACAAAAAAAACAATAAAACTGAACAAATATGCTATGGCATTATATATTGTAACATTAATCCTGATCTCAGAGAGGCAAAACAAAACAAAACAAAAAAGAAAGAAAAAATAATTAATTGACTTAAAATTGATGAAATAGATTAGGGGCCTTCATTAAAATTTATAGAGATAATACATGCATAATGCTTAACGCAAGCCTGACATATCGGAGCTCAATTATATTAACAATAAAAAAATGTAGAAATCCATACTGTCCTTAGAATTAGTGAGAAACATCATACAACCTTGAGTGGTTTTTGTTCTCATGATATTTTCAAAGGTTTTTCTTTATAAGTGGGTATAGCAAGCACTGTTATAATCATTTTTTATCATTTAATTTATTTTGTCTTTTTAAATTCATTTCCTTTGGTTTCAAAATTCAACTGCAGTGCTTTTCACTTAACAATGAAGAGAAGTAAAAAATAACTGAAGTGAAAATATTCTTTAAATAGGTTTGCAATCCTAAAGTGTCTGCCTTAGGTTAATGTATAGTTATTTGCTATGTTGAAATGTGTTTGCAAGTTTAAATATATCACCCATGCCTATACTTTTGCTTCTTGCTTGTCATTTATCTTTCTCACCATCTATCATATTTGTCAAATACTTTTAAGATGCAATCTTAGTCTGATGATCACAAGTATATTTTATAGATGCATGCATTTTTTTTAAATCAGCCAGCAGCCAAATAAAAGAACTTACTCTTTATAATTTTGTGAAGTGTTTGTTATTGTAGTTGTCTGTTTTATATTCCAAATAGGATGTAACTCATTGTAACAGCATGGATTGAAAGACCTACCTACATTATCATAAATTACTTTTGTTTTACAAATATTTTTATGATATATGAAATGTCTAAACATAGCACTTTCTGAACTAGCAATGCAAGAATATAGATCTCTGGTTCCTTTAGATAGCCAATAAGAATAACCTTAGCTGCCAAAATAATAACTGGTTTTACTTTTACTTGGTCCTATATTTTATCTTTACTTACACATTTTCATGCTCTAGTTCAGTTCTTAACCATCTCCTTCTACTTTTACTTTTTACTTATATGTTTCCTCTCCTTTAACTGTAGAAAGTGAACAAGAAAAATAGGTTTGTTAGAAAATTATGCAGAATAATACATATGTGTAATAATATGATATTTTTACTAACAGCAAAACTATGTTTGCAGCAACCATACTGTTAGGATACCTTTCTTCATTAAAGAGACTGCCTGTTAGAAAGAAAATTCCTGAGGATCTGGATTCTGGATTCTAGTTCAGGTTTTTCATTTATATGCATCTATTTGATACTTACAAGGTAGAAGTGAAGTGACACTGATAGGGTACCATTCCCTAGCTGCTGCTGCTGGCAGGAGAAGTCTAAGAGAAGTGATGGTCAAAAGGCAGTTGTTATGCTGAGACCTGACCTTATAGAACTAGCCATAGGCTTCAAGAATATGACAGTTGCAGTCCTGGTTTTAGCCAGAGATTGTTTCATGTGGACTATCAAGCACTGTTTTGGTGAGAATCGGTGGTTGTGCAACGGTGAGGGCAGTGAGTTTCTTGATGTCTGCATTGCAACTTTTATATCACAGTGGCCGATTTCATGCTCAAACCCTTTGTGAATAGACTCAACTTCTTTTTCTCATGTCTCCATCTTTGCTTGCACCTAATTTCATGTAATACGTTTATTTTTCTTTAAACCACCTTGGGAAACCTTCATTTTTTGCAGCAATTATGTATCAAAAGTAGTGGCAAACATTGATGATTTGACTGAGTGAATGTGTGGGCAGTGAAGAACAATCCTGATACCATGATAACATTAGATACTGGTCGTCTGTGGCACCCAGTAGCAAAACAGCAATGCAATTAATCAACTGTGGTAACCTTAATGAAGTGTCTGTTAAAGACCAAGTTTGGCATACCCAATAACAGCTTCAACAGATCATTATGGGGAAATTCTATCTAATAAAAGACTATTATGTAAATTGACCATCACTCCAACACACAAGATGGCCACTCCCATGTGGACACAAGATGGCTACCACAAGATGGTCAGCAGGAGAGGGCAGTTGTGGGTGATCAGACCAGCAGGGAGGGTAGTTGGGAGGGACCTGGCCTAAAAAGAGGGCAGTTTGGGGCAATCAGGCCTGCAGGAGAGGTCAGTTAGGGGCCACCAGGCCAGCAGGGAAGGGCAGTTGTGGATGACCAGCCTGGCAAGGGAGGGCAGTTAGAGGTGACTGAGCCAGCAGGGGAGGGCAGTTAGGCACAACCAGGCCAGCAGGGGAGGGCAGTTGGGAGCAACCAGGCCTGCAGGGGAAGACAGTTGGAGGAGACCAGGCCACCAGGGGAAGGCAGTTGGGGGAGACCCAGGCTTGCAGGGGAGGGTAGTTGGGGGCAACCAGGCTGTAAGGGAAGGAAGTTAGGGGTGACTGGGCCAGCAAGGGAGAGCAGTTGGGTCAACCAGGCCTGCAGGGGAGGGCAGTTGGAGGAGAGCAGGCCAGCAGGGCAGGGTAGTTGTGGGGGACCCAGACCTGCAGGAGAGGGCAGTTTCGGATGACCACTCTGGCAGGGGAGAGCAGTTGGAGGAAACCAGGCCAGCAGGGGATAGCAGCTGGGGGTGACCAGGCTGGCAAAGAAGGGCAGTTGGTGGTGACTGGGCTAGCAGTAGAGGACAGTTAGGGATTAACAGGCTGGCAGGAAAGGGTAGTTAGTGGTGATCAGACTGGCAAGGGAGTGGTTAGGGGAAATCAGGCAGGCAGGCAGGTGAGCTGTTGGAAGCTAGCAGTCCGGGATTATGAGAGGGATGTCCGACTGCCTGTTTAGGCCTGATCCTACTCAGGCAGTTGGACATCCCTCAAGAGGTCCCAGATTGGAGATGGTGCAGGCTGGGCTGAGGGATGCACACACACACACACCCATGCACTAATTTTGTTCACCAGACCTCTAGTAAAAAATAAAAACACTCTAGCTTAGTCTGATGTTCCTGACTACACAGGAGAATTTAAAGAGGAACAAATTGGCAAGCTCAGAGTTTTACACTTTTGATTCAGGACAGACTGTCAAAGTAGCTTCTGCGACTTCCTCAGAACCAGTTCTCACTTCATCATGGTCTTACACATCTAAAAATCAGGTGTGGAATATAATTTTACAAATTGCTGATTTCCGTGTTAGTGGGATTCTGGCCACTTGTTATTATTGGTGGTGGTAGTGGTACAATGTCTCTAACTATCTTGTGTGAAGTTAGGGCTCTGAACCATGACCCTGTACTCCACTGAGATTTCCTTGCCAGGATTAGACAGTCCCTCTGCCTCTTGCTGATATAACTAGGTCTGCCTTACTTAGCATTCCTGTACTGGCTTATTTTAAGTACCTTTCTTTGAAAAGGTTACACCTTTTTCTCACACTCCTCCCCAAACCCCACCCAAGTCTCCAAATGTAACTAGAGTTGAAAACCTTGGCCCAGGAAGACAAATATAAAATTTGAGAAATGATAAGACATAAATCAAGTACTGGACCATTTGCATACAAAGACACAATCCTTTTATGATTCAAGTTTTAGCACATATTTTAACTGCCTTAATATCCCTCTTTCCAATATGGAAATATGTACTCACTCTTAAAGCAAATTAAATTTTTCTTTTGTGAAGGATTTCCTGCAGAGTGCCATTTGTTCATTGATGTTTTTGTAGTTGTTTTTACACATCCATATCACTTATACATCTAGTGCTGTCATTTTTTGTTTAAACTATATTTCCTATATTACATTTCATGTTTTTGGAGGGGAAAAAAAGTCTATACTGTATTTGCTTTGTTATTTCTGAATATCTAGCATAGTTCCTGCCTGGCACATAATAATTACTCTATTACATTTGGCATTTTCTTTCTGTGAATAACTGACAGGTTACAATTTCTAACTTTATTGATACATTTTAAATTATATTTATACTAGGAGCCCGGTGCACAAAAATTTGTGCACTCGGCGAGGGGAGGAGGGGGTCCCTCATCCTGGCCTGTGCCCTCTCACAGTCTGGGACCCCTTGGGGGGGATGTCCACCTGCTGGCATGCATGGCCAGCCTGGGTGAGGGGCTGAGGGCTGTTTTCAGGCTGGCCACAGCCCCCTCTGGGTTCGTGTACTGGGTGGTGGGATGGCTGGTGAGTGCAGGCGTGGACGTTTCCAGCTGGGTGGCCCACCATCGCAAATACCTGGTGGGCCCCCACCGCTGAAAGTTGGATTGCCTGAACTGCATTCTGACCATTCTCAGTAGCTTTCAGTAACCTGAGCATAAAAAGAAAGAAATTAAATGATAGCATTACCCAGTAATCAATGGTATGGTTTTG